>PVJA010012907.1:0-50796 GCA_004027025.1 Myocastor coypus
TTTTTTTTTTTTTTTTTTTTTTTTTTTTTTTTTTTTTTTTTTTGGTGGTACCAGGGTTCAAACTCTACCTTGCACTTGCCAGGCAGGCACTTGTGCCACGGAGCTATCTCCCCAGCCCCTTCAACTGTTTTTTTTTTAAATCACATTCTGTAGGAATTTATTAGAATATCAATGATTGATGGAAAATACCAGTTTCACTTTAAGTCTAAGAAGTTTGATATTCAGAAAGACAGTGATGTTAAGCTCAAGTATCAATGTTATAGGGTACCAATATCACTAACCTCTTCTGGAGGGTTAATAACTTAAGCTTGCAGACAAAAAGTTAGAGAAAAAGAAGGGCTGCAAGGATAGCCAATATTTTGGCTCTAGTCAATCAAGGTCAGTGAAGACTCAGGACATAAGAGAAATTATATATTTTTTGATGCTAAATATTTACTTTTTACTCATTTATTTCCTTTTTTCTATCCCCAATTTATGAGAAATTATGGTTTTTTGAATTTGTGACCTTTCACTGGGAATTTCTGCTTTGTTTTGTATATAGTTCCTACATTGGTCAGTTTGTGCTCTGTTAGCACATGTAACATCAATGGATAACTAGTAAATCAGTTGCTGAATGTCACATTCTGATTAGTTTTAAATATGAAGAAAAAGTTTGCTGAAACCATTACTACATGAACAAATATCTGGTGACTAAATTATACAATCAATTTCCAAATTCAAGGCAAAATATGTCTGCATCTATTGGGGCATATAGTTTTATACTGTTTCTTAAAGGCTTATTTGGCAAGTACTGCCTAATGCTATAGTGAACTTAAATGCTGCAAGCTGTTCATCAGTAATCATGCATTTAGATGGTATGTAAATTCCTTGGAAATTTGAATCAAAACTTTCAATGAGTGGGTAGCAGCCAGGTTATCACTTTGTGTTCTTCCTTGCCAAGTGGTTTTATCATTAAACCCAGGCAATTCTGAAGGAAACCAAACCAAATATCGGGAATATTCTACATATCTCAAACTCAACTCTACCACTTCCCCATAAGTCTTTTACATTCCTACAATTATCATAAGAAAGCCAATCTAAGTATAGCAGATCTGTGAATGCTTTCTGTGAGGTGTCATAAACACATCTTCAAGTAAGACTATCAGTGCATACAAAATGTTTCACTTGCATTTCACCATTTGTTCACTTAATAACATCTTGTAGCATGTCAGTGGTAACAATTTCCAACACTGGATTGCAGTTCTGGCATTCTGTCAAATAGGTGTCACCCTTGCCAAGAACCTAATCATATATACTTTTTTTTTTTTTTTTTTTTTTTTTTTTTTTTTTTTTTTTTTTTTTTTTTTTTTTTTTTTTTTTTTTTTTTTTTTTTTTTTTTTTTTTTGTCTTTTTGGCATAAGGTCTCGCTATGCAGCTCAGGCTGGCTTAACCTCACTTTTGTAGCCCAGGATGGTCTTGAATTTACACCAATCCTCCTGCTTAAGCCTCTCAAATGCTGGGATTACAGGCATTCACTACCACACCTGGCCCTAATCATATATTCGGTTGTAGTTTTAACTTTAGATCATTCAGGCATGTATAACTATTTGTTGCACTTTGACTAGTCAAATATTTACACAAAATTTGTTTTCTTCCTGGTCTCAATCGTCACCTTCTGTGTGTGGATTGGTTGGTTCTTGTTCCATTTTACCATCAGGAAATTTGCCTCATAAAGACAACATCTTAGACTTAACTTGGAATTGATATTATCTATCAATCATTGATATTCTAATCAATCTCTATAGAATGTGACAAATGCAGTTATACATTTTTACACAGAAATTTAGAAATCTCAGCATATACAAAATTGTAACCTGTCAATCCTATGATATTTTTCCTAGTCTCTTACTCTCACTTAATACAATTTTTGTTTTCTTGTATACCAACCATTTACTTGAGAGAGAGTATAGCAGTAACTATAATTACATTAGAAGGAGCACACATCTAAAATACTTGAAGGACAAGTGTTCAAGCATAGTTTTAGTGTTACACATTGCTATCCTCAGTGTAATAAACCACTTGGTGGATCTTAGGACTGTTATCTCATTCATTCTGGTTTTGCTCCTGCCATGTTTCCAGTGTTTTCAGTGTGTAGTCACTTCATTGGTTAACACTTAAGTCCTTGCTTTCCATTCAGCTGTATTATGCCTCTCCATTTTTATTTCTTCTTTTGAGTTTTTACCCTAAGGAGACTATATGATATTTACACATGTAGGTCTGGTTTATTTCACTTAGTATATCTTCAAGATACATCCATTTATATATAAAATTTTTTAGTTTATCATTCTTTATAGCTGAGTAGTAGTCTATTAATAAAAATATTACAACTTTTTCAACAAATCTACAGATGATGGGCATTTTTGGTTGTTTCCGAAATTTGGCAATTACAGATTGTGCTGCTATAAACATAGGTGCACAGATATCACTATTATATAATGTTTTCAGTTCTTCTGGGAACATTCCCAGTAGGGGTATAGCTGGATTGAATGGGATTTCCAGTTCTAGTTTTTTAAGGAATCTCTACACTGCTTTCCATAATGGTTTCACCAGTCTATATTCTCACCAGCAGTGGAGAAGGGTTCCTTTTTCCTCACAGCCTCTCCAATGTTTGTTGTTGTTGATTACTTTATGATAGCCATTCTTTCTGGGGCGAGATGGTATCTCAGTGTAGTTTCAATTTGCATTTTATGAATGGCTAGTGATGTGAAGCAGTTCTTCATGTATTTATGGCCTTGTTGAATTTCTTTCTCTGAGAAAGGTGTGTTCATCTCAGATGCCCAGTTCTGGATCGAGTCTTTGCATTTTGGGGTCCTAATGTTTGGTACTCAGAAAGACAGTGATGTTAAGCTCAAGCACCTGTGTTATAGAGTAATAGTATCACCAAGATTCTCATCTTGAGAGTTAACAACATAAGTTTACAGACCAAAAATTAGAGAAAAAGAAGAGATACAAGGATAGCTAATATTTTGGCCCAAGCCCTTCAAAGCCAGTGAGGACTCAGGACAGAAGAGAACCTGTGGTATAACATTCTATATAACTCAGTGGTTTCCCAATTTTTCTGTTCAAAGAGAGTATGACGCTACAGAGGAAACGAACAGAAGATACATAGCGTGCCAAAGGAGAGTCGCCTAGAGAGAAAACATTCTCTCAGGCTTTCACAGAGAGCAAACTGCAAGCAATGGCCATGACTCATCCAGATGGCTGACACTGACATTTCTACAAAACACTGCCCATGGTTTTGAAGTAAGCCCTGAGGGGATTTGAATGACCTTGGGAAATACAAAATTTACATGTTTTATTACATAGGTCTTGCTTTAACTTGTCCTTAACCACCCAGCAGAAAAATTTAAGCACAAGTCATAAAATGTAAAGCTAGATTAGAATGCTGAGCTGTAAAACGCTTAAATCGACAGCTTTCAACATTGCCAGTTTTGCCTACAACCCACTGTGATTATGGAACATTGGATTATGTATACAACTACTTTCTTCTAGTTCAATGAGAATAAATTTTTTTGTACCAGTAATTTTTAGAAAAATTATTATGTCTACACCCTGTGCTCTGTATAACTACTAAGAGAACAAGAATATGCATTGTATTAAATATTACGAATGAATTACTTACGTGTTTTGAAACTGTCACATTTTTATTTCTTATTAAAAGCAATAAAAAATAAAAAATACACAAAGACAATATCAAAGGAAACATGATCATCATCATCAGTGCATGAGGAACATTAAGACACATTCAACTTTTGCTCAAACGATAAATCTTGTGTATCATGTACTATTGTACTGAATTAGGCTAATTCCATGAGAAAAACCAAAACAAAACATTTTTTACAAATGAGTCTTAAATGCACAGAAATTTAGCAATGAATGTTTGACGGGTAATAGTCTTATGTTGCTGTTTTGAAGCTCGTGTGCACATCTTGCCCTTCAACTGCCAAGTAAGTGAAGGCACAAATGGGTACCCGGTTTTCTAGGCACAGCTACTATGAGCCACATCTGACTTCCATTACTGTAAAGTATATATTTACATTACAAAAGTATGGTAATCTGGATGTATTTTAATACACCCCCACCATATTGCCCAGGAATACATACATGAAAGTGTTACATGGAGCATTCTGTGTATAAAACACATATTTATTTGATACTTTTTACATATGCAGGCGCTTTTATGTTCATCCCGCCAAGTGGATTAACAAAAAGATTGTTTCTTGTAACCTGCAAGCAGAGCCCCTCTGATGTACATCCTTGGATTATTAAGCTACAGGACATAATTTCACTAAAAAGTCATGGAATGGCTGCACTGTGATGCTCAGAATCACATTGATGAGTAAAAGATCTGAATTTAGTCAGTACTCCTCAATCTGCTCCTCAGTCTGTACTACCATGTCCTGAATTAGCTTCATCAAATAGGGACTCATTTTCAGCTTTAGTATCTTCCAGTATCTCCACAACACATTTTGTGACTATTAGGGTGTTTCTGCTCTGACATTTTATCATTGCTATTTCAGAAGGCTAAGGTTGATGAAAGTTTACTGCCTTAACTAAAATTATGAAATTTGGAGAAAGAATATATTTCTATATATTATATTTGACTTCAGAAGCTGTACTTTAGTGAGCTATATTATTTTCAGTTTATAACTGAAAAATGAAATCTATTTTAATTGCTTTAGTTCTCTTTTCTGTGTGGATAATTCTCTGGTTTTGCAATCAGGGTAATACTTGCCTTCAAGAATGTATTAGAAAAAATTACTTCCGTTTCTATTTTATTAAAACATTTCAGGGTTATTGGCAATAAAAATTTCTTGTATAATTCAGCTGTGAATCCATCAGCACCTGGGCTTTTCTTTGTTGACAAGTTTATAATTTCACCCTATAAAAATAGCTATCATAAAAAAAAGTTAACCAATAACAAATGCCGATGGGGCTGTGGGGAAAAAGAACAACTTCTTCTCTGTTGGTGGGTGTAATGACTGGTGGAACCACTGTGAAAATCAGTGTGGAGTTTCCTCAGAAAACAAGAATTAGAGGTCCCTTTCAACCCAGTTATTCCCCTTCTGGATATTTTTTCAGAAGAATTGAAAACGCCATACTAAAGGAATATGTGTGCTCCCATGTTTATAGCAATAAATTTTTCATAGCTAAATCTTGGAAGTAGCCCAAATATCCAGCAACTGAGGAACAGCTAAAAGTTTTATACAGTGGAATATTATTTCACTGTAAAGAAAGATAAAGTTGAGGTTTTTATAGATAAATGGATGCAACTAAAGACCATACTTATAAGTGAAATAAGTCAGACTTGTATGTTTAAACATCATATTGTTTCCCTAGTGTAAGAAACTAAAAGAGTAAATAATATCCAAAAAGTACAGTAGATACTGTGAAAATGAAAAAAAAAACTGCTTAAAATAAGAACAATTGGGATGTGGGAAAGGAGAAAAGAATATATATATTCTTTATATTATATATATATATATATATATAGAGAGAGAGTAGCATATATATGATTACTAATATACACATGATTACATATATATAGTACTATATATAGTACTAATTTCTATTATTTAATTGGAATGTTAGTGTTTATATTGAAATGTTTTTCATGCCTATATTTGGCAATCTGAGCAGCTATTTTGAAGATAATAATATGTAATGTAATAACCATTACTAATTTCCTGCTTTGAATTTCTATATGATTTTTGTTGCTTTTTTATTCTCTACAAAATAAAACAGTATTGCTAAAAGCTTGAAAAGACATTCCATAAACAATAATAAAGTATTTATGAATTACACAAAAATAAGTTTTAAGTTGTAGGGTATTTTGAAAATAACAAAGTCTGCTTTGTATAACATAATTTTTTTTTAAGAATTTTATTTATTTTATTTTATTTATTTTTTTCTTGTTTCAGAATCTTTGTTTATTCACTCATTTTTATGGCCGGCTCAGCCCACCCCGAGAGCAAGGCTGGAGCAGCATGTGGTGCCGGGGATCGAACCGCGGTCCCTGAAGCCGTGCAAGGTTTCCCAAGCAGGTGCTTTAGACTACTGAGCCATCCTGCCAGGCCCCTGTATAATATAATTTTTAAATGCTTTAAAATAATCTTTTTAGGTGCTTGAAAATAAATTTGTCATGTCTTCTAGTAGAATTTCAGCAATAAATAGTAATGAACCAAAATGAATTTATCTCATATAAAATTTATTTATTTATTTATTTATTTATTTATTGATTGATTGATTGATTGATTGAGACAGGGTCTCGCTATGCAGTTGAGGCTGGCTTTGAGCTCAGTTTTGTAGCTCAGGCTGGTCTCAAACTCTAACCAATCCTCCTCCCTCAGCCTCCCGAGTGCTGGGATTACAGGCGTGCGCCACCACACCTGGCTCTCATATTAAATTTAGAGTAGCAGTGAAAGTTTCCAAAATGCCCAGTGACAAAAGAAAAAAAAATTAATGAGTTTTGAGGTACTCTATAAAGCTTAACCTTTTTATGCTTTTTTAGACAGGGTCTTGACATGTAGCCAAGGCTGCCTCATGGCAGTCTTCCCACTTTCTAGATTTTCTGCAGAAATTTTCATTCCAATATAATTTGTATAGAACGATTTATTTTTTGATCCAGAGTTGGCTCAACTCAAGGACCCTAACCTAAACATGAGAATCATTGTAAATTTCACTTAATCTATTATGCTGTCTTACAATATTCTCACCCATTTAGCACTGTTGTGAATTTGTATACATACAATAAATCTTTTTATTATAAAGATGACTGTATATTCTTTTTGACATTATGTCTAAAGTAGTGTCCATATGATCATTGTTGAATATGAAATGTAGAAATAAAATTCTTGTTAAATTTACAAGGAAGAAGTGTCCTCATTAATGTTCCTAAAAAATCATTCTTTATGTAGTTTTTATTTTAATTAGCTTTACAATCTTGTCCAGTTCATTTACAGACATATTGTAAAATAGATCTAGCTTACTAATTTATATTATTAAATGGTGTAGAAAAAATGCATATATCATTGTACATATATTTTTATTATTATTATTATTATTTTTTGTCTTTTTGAGACAGGGTCTCACTATGCAGTTCAGGCTAGCCTTGAGCTCACTTTTGTAGCCCAGGCTGGTCTCGAACTCACACCGATTCTCCTGCATCAGCCTCCCGAGTGCTGGGATTACAGGCGTGCGCCACCACGCCCGGCTTGTACATATATTTTTAAACATTTTCATTCTACACCTCTGATCCTGTGTGATTTTGACTACAGAAGAAGAAATTTGTGTGCTCATGAACTAAGAACAAAGTATTTAATGATACTGCTTTTAACAATATGTTCTTGGTCTCAGTATCATTGCAGTGTCAAAGAAAACTAAAGATTGTATATTTAAATAAACCTAAAGTCTATTATGGTAGGCTAAAGTTTTTTGTTTTTTTTTTTAACTTAGACATATTTTAAAATGAACAGCTTTAATTGAGTTGGATAGACAATTTGAGACAACAAAATTGTGAAGTATCATTCTAGAAAAGGTTTTTGGTTATGTAGAAGTTATTTAGATAAGAGGAGTTTATCATTTTATACTGCTTTACAAAATGTTCCTTTGTTCTATATAAATAGAAACCTGCATTTGAAAGCTGTACTAACTGTTCCAGGGTTCTAGGGCAGCCTTTGGAATATGATAACTACAGAATACTTACTACTGTTCTAATGATCCCATACAGATTATGCAAAATCTTATTGGTCTTTAATGAATACCCAAAACTGGGAGAATATGGCTCTAAAGAATTTTATGTCTGCTGAGTTTTGCATACGGATGGACCTATCCTAGCTTGATATATGTTCCTCCTGAATACTTCACTTGGCTTAAAATTGTGTTGGAGGCTGCTGAAGCTGGAAATTGCATATATATGGGGGGCAAGACAAAGCCACAGTGCCTACAGCAGCCAAGCTACCTCAGTCTCGAGAAAATATCCTGCCTAGACAATTTCAGTCGTTTTAGTTGTTAGGCCACCTTCAATCTTGTAACACTAGCTGGGCATGGTGGTGCACGCCTGTAATCCCTGCACCTGGGAGGCTGAGGAAGGAGGATCAGTGTGAGTTTGAGACCAGCCTGGGCTACAAAAGCTTAAGGCCAGTCTGAACTGCATACTGAAACCCTGTCTCAAAAAAACAAAACAAAACAAAAAATCTTGTAACACTAATTCTGTAAAGGTATAAATAAATACCCCACCTGCTGCTGTTCAGTCCTTTTGCCCATAAGTTAACAGGCCTCCAACTGACCAAGCTCTTGTCTCTTATCTATCTTTGCCTCATTCCTGTTACCATTCCTTTCTGGGATGCACCTAGAGACCAATGAGTCCCTGCATTGTGTGTTTATAGTTCCCTAATGTATAGTCTTATTTTCATGAAAGGATTTATATATTTCATAAAATGTGCTAGATCTCAGACCTTTCACTTTTATGCTTAAGTATAATATACTGTTATGAAGAAATGATCATAATATTTTTATATTTTAACTGTGCATAGAAAAATGCTAAAAGAAGGACAGTCAGATATCTCAGGCCTATGAGTATGTCCTTAGTAGTTTTAAAAACCCCATACACTGTGCTTGGGAATTAATTTTAATGAGATTATTTGAAGTGTTAACTTAAACACTACATATATATATATATATATATATATATATATATATGTATATATATATTACATATTTACATAAAATATCTACAAATAAATATATGTATGTATATATTTGCTATTAATGTGGTATGAAAATAATTAATAACTGTACTCTTACATTTGCATATTTCCTCAAGGTATTCCCAGAATGAAGCTTTAGAGATACCTGAATATTCAAGGCCATATAATACAAACTTATAAGTACCCTGAGGATGAAAAAATGATGCATATTGAGCATTATGTCTTGCATATTGAGCATTATGTCTTGGAAAACTATAGTTTACCCTTACTAGTGTTGGTCTTTCTTTCTTCCTTTTTTCTTTCTTTCTTTCTTTCTTTCTTTCTCTCTTTCTTTCTTTCTTTCTTTTGTGTATTTTTTAGGGAAGGATCTACAGGGTTTTCAGAATCTCACTACTAGATCAGATTCACAGTGATCCATATATTTAAAGCTTCCAAAGAGCTGGGATTAAAATCATGCACCACCACGTCCAGTCTCAATTGCCATTTCAGCATATTCTGGGGGAAGGGCTGGCACAGCAGGTCAGGTGATCAAACCCCTGAACCCCCAACCCCTGGGCCTGTTTTCAGGCACTTGAATCCACTGAGCTATTTGGTCAGCTCTTACTTTTTCTTTAGCTTAATAAGAAAGTAAATATTCTTTGAATAGATTTTTATGGTTTCTTTCTTTCTTGTGGAAATTTCTGATTAAAAAGTTGTTTAAAAAGAGAAAACATAATTGTTAGCAGAAAATATATGAGTCCTGTTTTGCAAGTACAAAGTAATTCCACCAATTAAAACAGCTTGAAAACTTTGGATAAAATTTGTTTTCTGAATGGCTTTTGTTTTTCTTATATTTTGTTGGATAGGAGTAGTCCTGAAGAAATTTTAATTCTCCTCTAAAAGTATTAATTTTGTCATTATTACATTGGATTTTAAAGATCTACATGAAGAAAGGAATCACAGGAGTATTTTTTTTTTTTTTTTTTTTTTTTTTGTCCTTGCTGCCTCTTTACATAGTTCTTCTAACGTTTGCCCCCATTTTTCTCCATTTCTTCAGTTGTTTCAGTCTCATGAAATGTTCTTTGGTATTTGTGAACTCTAACTCCACAAAAATTATTGTATGACAAAGAAGAAAGAATTATTTGTGAAAATGACCACTTGAGTAAGTCACATCTAAGTAAGAATAATTCTGATATATTTTCTACAGTAACTTTCCATTTACTCTAAATTGTAGTTGCTTTCATTTAGAAAGTATTTCGGGTTGCCCAGAAACAGTATAACTAGAAGATAGTAAATAAATTTACAAAAGCACATTTCCTTTTTGCTTTCTCTCTGATTATTTTTGCTCTTATTTTTCAGCTTAACTATCTAGATGTTATTCTTGTTCAAGGTTAATTCAGTTATCTTTGGCACGTCAGCTTTCTATTTAAAAATAGAAATATTTCAATTTCAATCATTGGTCTTTATCCAACTCCTACAGTACTTTTCCTTGTAGAGTGAAGAATGGGTCAATCTATAAGAAATGATAATTCCCTTTAAGCACTATGTCCTGGATAACACACTATTTTGGTTATGGATCCAAACTGGTGAAGAAATAGGGCATCAAATGAATAAGCTGGCTTGCTAGAAACTAGTGCCTAGAAAACTAGGAAGTTCAAGAATAAAAGCTAATTTTCATAAGTCCATGTTCTTTCTCATAACCCCCTTAATTTCTATCCTTTAGCCTAGTATTCAACTGTTATTTATTTGGTCACTCATTCATTCACCAAATATTTATGAACCACCATTGCTGCTCTAGGTTGAGTCTTGAGTGAAACTTCAGTTATGAACAAGAAAAAAATGTAAAAAAAAAAGCTAATTAAAGGTAGAAACTGCATAAATGTATGGGGGATATATACTACATAAACAGATTAAAACGAACAGCACTAGTTAGGATATCAGCAGACAAATACATCTTTGACAGTTCTCAAAGCCAAGTTAAAGAGTTCAGCTTCTTGCTAGGGACACACTGTCATTCTTTTACTATTGATTTTGAAATATATATATAAATAAATTTATATATATATATATATATATATATATATAAATTTCAAGGGTTTTTTTTTTCTTTCAAACATAGGAATTTTATGTATGCTCTTCATCTTAGGTAAAATTCTAAAGAAATAGTATCATAGCTTGAATCATCCAGAATCAATTCACTGTTTGCATGAATACAGAGTAAAAGTAAACAACCAATACTTACATGAAATATAGATGTGTCCCAAGTCTGTCTTTTCCATCAATGTATGTAAAGGCACTAGACATGAGAATAAAGAGGTCTGAGTAGAAAGGACCAGACCTTCCTCAAAAATTTCCCCAAATGGGACCAGGGAGATAGCTCAGTGGCATAAGCATTGGTCTTCAGGTGGAGATGTGCATATTACTTTATGTTCAGGGCTTCAGCATATATTGACCATTACCTAGAACCTGAGGACAATTATTATAATGCATTGTATATGAAATTAGTTAAATGCCTGTTTTGTCAAGCATAGAAACAAGAGTTTGATACTGGCACCACATGCTGACCAGGCCCCAACCCTGGGTGCACTGAGCTGGTGACAGGGACTTGGTGTGGTGGTATATGCCCATAATCCTAATACTGGGGAGGCTGAAAACAAGATCGCTATGAGTATGAGCTCCTTAGTGAGAGCCTATGCAAAATACTAAATACATAAATAAATAATATAAATAAAAATAAAATGAAATAAGAAACCACATTTTAAAAATCATCCCAAATGTCTCCCAGGTCTCCAGTTAGATTCACTACAAACTGTCCTTGGTTTAGACTCAAACTAGAGACAAAAAAAGGATTATGGAGCCTCTCTTCTTTGAATTCAATGACTTGATTGCTTGAAGAGTGGCAGTAGGAGTGATTGAAAATGGGTCTTGAACAACAGCCTAAGATACTGTTTGAAGATTAGCTGAATTTCATAAGCTTAGTTGAGTTTCGAACAAACCCCTAAAGAGACATTTTTAAATTGAATAAAGTATATTGAAAACTTTATAGAAAATCTGAATAAAAGATCATTTCCCAAATGGTATTAATCAACAATTTTAATTAGTTATAATTACTTCATAAGTATTTTGTCAGGCTGTCTGGTCAATGAGCTAGCTGCTGTAGGAGCTTTGCTTCCTCGCTTCTCTTCCAATCAGACTTTTTGATTAATCAGAGGAGTTCAGCCTATGATGTATATTGTTTCAGTCAAATTTTCAAACCAGAATATTGATAAGAGTTTGATTCTAAATGTGATGTAACTCACTAATACTTTGCCTTGAATTTGTGTCATTGTTAAATGGTCTCCACACTCAAAGTATGTTAAAAAGTAAAGTTTATGAAATGCAGGCTGTTTTTCTTTTTGTGTGTGTAAACTAAGAACTTCAGGTAGCACCTAGGGCTCTGCAAGGACTCAGTGAATGCCTGTTCACTGTCTTTCGTCTGTCATGACACTGTGTGCAAAACTGAAATGGAGAAGTTTGCCAGAGGACACAGTTTGTACCCAGAGGCATGGAGAATGAGAGAAGCTATAATTTGTTTAATATTTACTGTATCTCAATGACTATTAAATGCTTCATATACTTTTATTTAATTCAGACAATTTTATGAGTTTTTATACTTATGAATAGTTCTCTTTTCTTCTTTAATTTTATGTATTTAATGCAGGGTCTATAGGGTCTCACTACAAAGAGCTGACTCATAGTGATTCTCCTGTTCAGCCTCTCAGGTGCTGGGAATAAAGGCGTGCCCCACCATGCCCTATCTCAGTTGTCAGCTCAGCGCACCCCACGTGGGAACCTGCACAGCACGCTGGGGATCAAACCCGGGTCTCTGCATCTGACTAAGCAGGTGCTTTAGTCTACTGAGTTAGCTGGCTGGTCCTAAGAGTAGTTGTTTTCTATTTATCTCATTTGTGATTTCAAAAGACAAGTCAGTGAAATTCATATCCTGCTTGTACTGAACTACACCATGGTGTCATATAGTCAATAAGATAGAGTTATTACTTTTGAATTTTTTTCAAAACTTTGCAGAGACAAGAGCATGCCATAAAGGACTTCTTGGTGTCATTCCATGACACTGAACTTTATACCTATAAAGATAAGGATACATAAATAAATACCAGCTGAGCAGGATGTTATACAATCAATTTGTTGCAACAAGAATATGGCACATCTGGTGAATTTTCTTAAAAAGTAAAATGATTATTTATGAAAGAGTATATGACAAACTTAAATAGTTCTTGGCAAACTTAAACTGTTTTTCAAATTAGTTTCAGATCTACATTTTACTTTGGGAATTAATGAAAAATATAACTTGCATAGGATTATTATTTTTAAAAGGAAATAAACAGCAAATTACACTACTATAATTTTTTTTCTTAACTATACAAGTTCATTTAGCCTCTTTCATAGTGGACAGGAATATTCCGGGCAACTTGAATCCAACTTCCTGGACCATGAGCATTCATCTCTGTCTTGGAATCAATTAATTTCTTATTCTTTAGAATATTATCCATATATATCCTTTTCTTACTGGAAGATAGAGTATGATGAAGGATTCTGAACATCTGAGTATGTCAATTTTGCTTTTTAATATGTAGGAAAATGACAATGAAATTATAGTTCAAGAAATAACCCTAAGAAAATTTAAAATGTTTTATTTTTTAATGATAAAAGTTGTAGTTTCCATGTTATAGAGCAGCAACTTTCTATGCCAGCATCTTTTGTTTACAAATATAGCAGATTTTTGTTAATCGTTTCTAAAATGTTAAATTTTTTTTACTGTGGGGAATGTAAAATACTGCTTTATTCTAGAAAACCTTTCTAATCTTTGCTTTAGAAAAGTTTGTGTAGCTCTAGGAATATTTTTCAAATTTTAAATTTGTCATCGACCTTTGTTTTTTCTTTTTGAATATAAAGCATAGATTTTAACAAAGAGAACATGACAATTTGTAGACTACATAATTGTAACAACAGAGGTAGCATGTACTGTTTAACTGACACAGTGAATAGGTCCATCAGATTTCTTTGAATATGTCATGGAGCTTTTGAATATCTCAAAAGCATTCCTTTGAAGTGATCAGACAACTGCTTAATTGGATTTTTCTTATTTGTTAAAACTCATAAGTTCTATTTTTTCAGTATGCAGTGCCGAGCACAATGTGCAGTGTTGACTGGCCTTTATATAGATAAGCTCGAAGAGCATTAGTTTTCCTTGGGAAGTCATGCACATGCAAAATTAATTGAGGAGTTCAACTGATTTCTTCTTTCCCAGCTGTAATTCAAATGACTCAGGTATAATAACTGTAGTTAAAAAAGCCAACCTATGCAAACCCCAACTTTAAATAGTTGCTCCTCACAGAATAAGGTGCTGATTGTCAAACTATCATTACAAAAGTTCACAATTTTCAAATAGAAAAAAATTTCTCCTGCTGTAGAATGTTGTTCACCTAGTATATCTGGGATTGAAACAACTGACTTAAAAGTTCTGCATCATTTTCTTCTCAGTGTGAACCTGTTTTTAGAAAAGTTGTTTTCTCAGAAATCACATTGGTGATCCTAACAAGCTGAGTGACAATTTTCAAGCACAAGGATTTTCCAAACAATAGTTTTTCTATTTTAAAATGATGTGAAGCAATAAATGTCTAATGAACATGATGTTTTAGATGAATTAGGTAAAGTATTTCTCTGTCAAGCACAGTGCATGCTCCACTAATCATCAAAGCTGATATTTTGTCAAAAGCCATAGAAAATTCATTGAATTCTTTATTGTATTCAAAATAATATTCTCTTTTGTGGAGGACTTATTCACAGTGTTCTTCGAGGCTCAAAATTGTTTTTAATCATCTGAAACATAGAAGGTCTTATCTGACTGTAATAAACACATCTCTGAACTTAACCAAGATCTGCAGAATAAGATCTGCTATTATCTCCTTGAAACTTGGTTTATGTAGTTTATTTTAAAAGGATATGTACAATCTACTGTCCAAAGTAAAGGTCAAAACTATTCTTTACTAAGAAATTTTGTGTGCTATTGCTTAGTAGGATGACAACAGATAACAATAAAGAACTGCATATTTCAAATGTTAGAAGAAAGGACTTTCAGCCAGGTGTGGTGGCGCATGCCTATAATTCCAGCACTTGGGAGGCTGAGGGAGGAGAATCAGTGCAAGTTCGAGACCAGCCTGGGCTACAAAAATGAGCTCAAGGCGAGCCTGAGCTGCTCCTGTCTCAAAAAGACAAAAAAAAAAAAAAAAAAAAGAAGAAAGGATTTTGAATGTTTGCCGAGAAGAAATGGAGTTTCAAGAGACAGAGACTTACTCTGACTTACACATTATATAGTGTATACATATGTTGAAGTATCACATGATACTCCATAAATATGTTTAGTTTTTATCTTATTTATTAATTGAATTAAAAATTCTCATTTCAAGTGATGAAACCATGTTGGAACATGTATGTAAATATCACAATGCAACACATTCTGTGTATTATGTGTTAAGAAAATTTTTAAAAATTTCTTTTATTTACTGAGTTCACTATTAAATTTTATCATCATAGTTTTATTTCTAAGTACTTTGACATATGTACTAATTTTCTGTTCATAATACTTCAATGCTACCATAAACCAGGCTGTCTTTACAGATGGTGATTAAATGATATATTTCAGATAGATCAAAATTCCATATATTCTGTATAGATCAATCTCTTTACTTGAAGTTTGATTAACCCAAAAATCCAGTCATTTACTAGGACTTTCCAGGACTCACATGGTTTTATAGGCAAGAGTGAAACACCAAATACTATATCTTCATAAACATCCCACTAACACATTTCAAGTCTAGTTTCAGAACCACTGAGGGGATAAGAATCTTTATACTAAGAAAATGAGGTCATAGGTTAGAATCTAATTTGTTTCAGTATAAGAGAGAATAGACAAAAAAGTCCTCTGACAGGAAAAAAAAATGTTTTTTCTCCCTAAAATAATGTGATTTCTAGAGAAGAAATGAATAGAACATCCTGTTCGCAGAGTTGCTTAAAAGGCCAACTCACAATTATTTCATGATCTAAGGGAATGTTTTTAGTATTGTTCCCCAAAGTCAACTAATGCTTTGAAAAAGCATTAGAAAATGTGGTTACCAGAGGAAACCCTGTGATGGGCAGCTGTGGCTGCATCGGTGCCAGGCAGGAGTTAGTAGAAAGAGGAGCATATGAAAATATGTTGGAAGCCACAAGAGCAGTGGAAGCAGTGATACAAGCACCTCTTTCTTTTTCCTAGTGAAGAAATAGAATGATGTGCAAAAGGATACAGGAAAGTATATGAGTAAAAAATAAGTTACAAAACATGGCAAGAGAGATTGATGACGAGGGATAGCAACTTTGTACGGTATTTAATGTAAGAATTAAGATCATTGCATTTGAACCATCATAGAAGATATGCATGGTCACATACACAAACAAGTGACAAAAGGGATAAAGGAAAAGGTAAAGATGACCAAAAACAAAATAACAATACTGAGACACTGATAAAATAATTCTCTGCATAAGTAGTAATTGATAGCATGATACAGCTACCTATATGATATACCTGTAATATAGTACTTAACTATTTAGTTAACACAGTATTCATGTGTGAAGTTTGCAAAACACGCCTCCTCTCTTAAAAGAGAAATAGTTTTAATGAGATTAAATGGGAAGGCAGCTATGCTAACCACTATGACATCAACGCCCCCATAATAAGATTAAATGGGAATCAGTGAACTAAAGCACCTGCTTCTTCAGAGTGCAACAGCCAGGGTTCAATCCCGAGTGTGTGGTGCTGACCCTGCTCCAGGGGAGTGCTGAGACGGCCACTGAGGGTGGGCACAGTAGTACACACCTGTAATCCCAGCACTTGGGAAACTAAAAAGAGGAGAATCACCACAAGTCCAATCTATGCAGTGAGACCTTGTAGATCCTGTGACCCTGTACTAAATACATGGAAAAAATATTAAATGGGAAAATCCTAGTTGACTTTTCCAAGTTAGGAAGAGCACTACCCATGCAAAGGTTGAAACTTGCTTCTTTGTTCAAACTTTAAATGATGTTTTAATAACATTATTTAAAGTCAGTGCAGCATCCAGGGAAGAACGTGGATTTCAATTTCTTTTCATATAATATGTGGATCATTTACCTCTGTTACAGAGAATTGGGAAGGTCGTTATTGTTAATGTGTAAAGCGAACAAATGTGTTTAAGGCATTTTTTAAAAAATGGAAGCCCCTAGTGTTCTTCTAGTTATTCCTATAATTGTAGAAAGCAGAGATGATTTAATAATTGAACCACTTAATAAGCCTTCAGAGAGAGCATCTGGAATATGAAATAGTTCTTAAATTATAGTAGAGAAAGTGCAGGCCCTCAGAGGCAGCACAATAATCTAGGAATCTAGGTAGCACTGAAATACTAGAAACTGGAATGTATGTGGAAAATGACATGCAGCTTGGCTCCTTGCTCACTGGACCTATGTCTAAAACCTCACTCTGAAATGCATTATGCAGGTTTCACTTCGGTGTGGATTGCTGAGCAGACAATTTCATTGCAGTGTTTATGATAGGCTTACGGTCTGCACATTTTGTATTCTTGTGGTAATTTTTCATCCTCCAGAATTTACTGGAGGCTGTATGTAAATGCGATCTCTTCTGTATTACCAAGGTCTGTCTGTTTCTTACAAGTTAGAGTAAAAGTCCACATCAACATATCATGCTACTTCAAAGAACAGTCGTTTTTCACTTGTTTGTGCCAAGGGACAGTGAATGCTTGTGAATTCTGTTTTAGTTACTTTTCACTCTTTGCTGAGACAACTACCAGACACTCAAAATGAAGGAAGGAAAGGTTTATTTAGCTCACAGTTTGTGGAGGTTTCAGTCCATATTTGGCTGGCCCAAGGCTGAGTGGAACAGAGCAGAAGGCATCCATTTCATGGCTGAAGAACAGCAACAAAATGGTGGCAGAGGCAGACAGCTAAACAGGGCAGCAGAGAACAACAGCTCGAGTCTGTCTGTCTCTCTTTATATTACATTCAGGCTCTCCCCTTAGCCCCCGCCTTAGGCTACATCCATAATCCCATCAATACTAAAACCCATAATCCCAGGAATCATGGATCAAGTCTCAAATTCTAGAAGTCCCTGCTCAATGACTACATGAGGCTTTGGGGGGACAACTAGACATAAACAATAACAAACCCTTTAATGTTTATTTGCAAAACGCAGCTTATACCTCATTTTCAAAGCTGCCCAAGTCCTCTGCATGTATTTGCTAAGCAGCAAACAGGTTTAGGACCTTCCAATAGAGGGTCTTTAAGATGAGCATTACTTCTGAATTTCAGGTGGAACAGATCCTCTAAAGGGGGGACATAGTTTTTCACTAAGTGGAGCAAATTGGTTAAAAGCAAATCTTGAAATTGTGATGGCTTTTTACATAGGCTGAACTGAAGCAAGGATTTTGAGATTAGATTAATGCCAGCCTTAGCTGGAATAATTTGTGCTCTTGAGCATCTGCAGCTGTGAGATCACTACAACATGCTCTAGCTGGATGCGAGACTCTTGGCTGATCCCTGCTGCATCTCAGCTCAGACATCCACATGCGGAAATGGGTCACTTCAGGGAAAATGTGTATTTCTGACATCCTCAAAGGGCTTTAGATTTACACATCAGCAGATGACTTACAATGAGGCTCAGAGAAATGCACATTTCCATCTGCAGATTGAAGATCATTGCCATTTAAAGGGAAACTGCACACATTTCTATTTTAGGAACAAAATACAAATACAAAAATAATAACTAGCATCTGTTAGCAAGTGCCAATACTGTCTGTTCTTTTTTGCCTTTGCTAGAAAGGCAATAAATAATAGCATGTGCATAAGAACATCATTCATCATTCACAAAAAAATGTTGCAAACCTTAACAGATACTATAAATATGTTCAGATTGCCAGCCAGTCAGGGTAGGAAAAGTTACTAATCTATGATGAGAGTGTGAAATGTTGTCTATCTTTTTTGACTGAAAATATTAAATGACTCTATGGCAATGAAAAGATACTTTTTATAGATTCCTCACTTTTTAATTATTTTTATTGGTCAGCTCAGCCTGCTCTGCGGGTGGGACTAGCGCAGCATGTGGTGATAAGGATAGAACCATGGTCCCAGCGGTTGTGTGAGCAGGAACTTTAGACTGCTGAACCATCTCACTGGCCCTGATTCCTCACTTTTGACTGAGAGATTTTTAAACTTTTAAAATTCTAAGATTCCAGACTATAAGTACATGCAACATTGCATGCATTAATATCAGAAATATAATAATGAGAAGCCTGACACAAAAGAATATATGTTTATATCAATTTCATAAATAAATAAAAATAAATAAATAAATAACCTAACTCAAGCCACAAGTTAGAGAAGTGTCTCACTGGAGGAGTGGGCAATCTGGAATGAAAGTCCTGCAGCATACAGGGGGATCTCTTCTTTCTTTCTTTCTTTTTTTTTTTTTTTGTATTTTAAAGAAGAGTCTACAGGGTGTTCAGGATCTCACTGCTAGATCAAACTCAGTGATCTGCCTGTTTGCAGTCTCCTGAGCTGTGATTACAGACACATGCCACCATACCCAGTCTCCATTGCCTTCTCAGGGTGACCTGGGGTGGGGCCGGCATGGCAGGATCTCTTGTCTCTTGATCTGACTGGTTAGCACATAGGTGAGTTCACTTTATGAAAAATCCGACAGTTTTCTGCAGTTTGTATATTTAAGTGAAACAGTGCTGGCAATCGAGATTCTGTTAATTCTGTTATAACTGCACTAGCATCTATTTTAGTGTTGAGCCTCTCTGGTGTGTGTGTGTGTGTGTGTGTGTATGTGTGTGTGTTTGTGTGTGTGTGTGTGTGTGTGTGTTGCCTGGGTTCAAACACAAATCTTTCCTATTGAGCTATATCCCCAGCTTGCTTTTGCTTCTCTCTCTGTCTCTGTCTCTGTCACTGTCTCTCTCTGTCTCTCTGTCTCTGTGTCTCTCTGTGTGTCTGTCTCTGTGTCTGTCTGTCTGCCTGTCTGTCTGTCTCTCTCCCTCTCTCTCTCTCTTGGATTAGAGGCATGCACCACACACCCAGTCTCAGTCTCCCAGCGTGCCCTGGGTAGGAGGCGTGTATAATAAAACAAGAATTAAACCCCAGCCCCTACGCTTGCCTAACCTGGTACTTTAGTCCACTGAGCTATCTAGCCAGCCTTTCTCCCTTCTTTTCTTACAGTGATGCAGGGTCCAAATCACTTGAGCTTAAATTGAGATTCTTCTACACCAACCTCCTTAGGGTACTTGGTTTACAGGCATGGAATGCCATAGCCAGACCAAGACAATATATAATTACTAGCATGGCATAATTGTTAATATACACTACATTTTAACTTTCCAATAATTCCTCGTTTCAAAGGCTGAGCATTTTTTTTTTAATGCGCTAAGTGTGTACATTGATAGAGTAATTGAGAGGTACAAAAGTACCTAGGCTAACAAAACCAGCTCAAGATTTAGGGGGCATTTGGGAAATCTGACAACCTTCAAAATCTAGACTAACATAATGTTTTTGTTAAGCTAATCATTACAAAATAAGAAAATATACATGTGTGTCAGGGGACAATACAATTCTTTCATAAAATAATGTAATTATAGTAAGAGTATTACTGGGAGGCAACTTTTTATTCAGTACTATTTTTAGCGTCAAAGTGAAATGCAAACTTCTTTTGTATTTTAGAGAAGGGTCTACGGGGTGTTCAGGGTCTCACTATTAGATTGGACTCCTAGTGATCCGCCTGTTTTCGGTCTTCCCAGAGCTTAGATTACAGCTCCATGCTACAGTGCCCAGTTTCAGTTGCCATGTCAGCATGCTCCATGGGTGGGACCAGCGCAGCAGGCCCAGAGATTGAACTCCTGGCCCCAGCACCTGCTTTCAGGCACTTGAAAACTTCTTTTTAATTGGTAAACATTATATTCAGTAAGTGGAAATTGTCCTTTAGGAAAGTGATATATAATTGTACTTGTGGTCTTTCTTTACCTAAAGGACCACTTCTAGTCAACATTATTCAACATTATGCATGCTGATAGAAGCTAATTATTACTTACTACTTGATATATGTGTCCACAGAATCAAAACTGGACTCTCATTGTTTTTTTCTGTAAAGTATCCATGTGCAGGATTTCACTGTTGTTTCAATGAGATACTACCTGTAAAACTTGTAACAAATACTCTTATCATATTAAATATTTGGTGAATATTCACTTGTAGGGTCAATAGTATTACTACCAAAATGGTTGTAATAATAATTCATTCATATTTATTTGTTATAGAGCTATTATCATTCTTTACATAATAGCAGTAGTGCTAATGGTAGTTCCATGAGAGTGTAGACTGTTGTTCCAGGTTCAGATTGAGAATCACTTATCATTTCATCTTATTTTACTCAACTCTAGGTTTTTATAGACTTGCACACAAAACACAGAACTCTAACTTTATAATACTCTTTTAATTCTTTGCTCAGACTTTTTTTTCATAGTTTTTCCCTTCCACTATGACTGTAATAAATGTTTAAAGTTTTAGTGAGAGAAAACATTTCTTATTTCTTTTTTTCACATGTAATATGTATTATTTAATTTGTTTTTGGAGTTTGAGGTTTCCTTCTTCAAATAGGTAAGGCCTAACTGCTTCCTTCCAATCATAATTTCAAGCAGTACTGTAAGGTGAACAGGAGGTCTATCCTGATGAAACCTAAATTCTTTTGTGGGTAAAGAAAATAAATTAGAATAGGAAGGGAAATAATAGTCAGTTTCTATTATTTCTACATGGGAAGCCGACAGGTTGCAGTGCTCAGCACCATAGGTGGCAAGTTCTGCTATGCAAGCCTTCATGAGGGCAGGGCTTATGCATTTAGATTTGGGAAATTCAGGAAGAAGGGAGAGAAAGAACAAAGCAGTCCAGGTAAGCAATGGCAGGAAGTTGGAAGAGGATGCTAAATTTTAGAAGTAACATTGAATGTTCACAAAATATATATAACCAACCCATCATTTTATTAAAGATGAGATGATGATAACAAAGAAAGCTTCCCTAAGCCTGTGGTTAGGAGCTCACTAACAGCTCAACAGTGACAACTACTTTCTCTGTTATTCCTAATTACTCACAAAATGGACATAGATGATAAATCAAGCTCTTCATACTACAGAAAGAATCTAAACTTCATTCTCTACTGTGTACTATGTAAGAAATCCATTTAATTATAGGAAAGAAAATGAAGTGTTGAGAAAGGTGAAATAACAATAATGAATGTAATCCCTTTATTCAGCACATAGTTCTTTAAAAACTTTAACATGAGTTAACACATTAGTCAACATAAGAACCTTAGAAAGTAAATCTGAGGACAACTGTAATTGTTTGTTTTTCAATTAAGTTTATAGATAAGAAGTCCAAGATTCTCAGAATATAAAAGTTCCTTCGAAGTTGCAACTGAAGAAGAATATAAACATTGCCTTCTAATTCCTGATATTACACATATTTTTCTTAAGTGATACAAAGACTACCTCTTGTAGAATGTGACATCAAGGGGGTTTTTGGAGTATAGGTTGTGCTGGGGATTCTGCATATCACTGGGCTTTTCTTTTAATTCTATCTTGCATAATTCCTGTTCTCCATAGCCAAATCTATTTCTTTTCAGCCTATTATAACTGCCTTTGTTGAAAATTTGAGGAATATAAATATGCATTCATTATAAAATGAGTTCTGATGACCTTTTAGTATTTGTTGTGTACGAACTGTAAGCAGCAGTTAAAGATGAAAAAGAATTGGCATTGAGCCTTCTTAATTATTGTTCCTGTTTCAGACCTTTAATATACCTCTGGCTCTTGCTGACACATCTAAATGAGGTTTACAAAACTTGGAGCTGTGAATTCAGGGCTCATTAACAGAAGAGTGACAGAACTGTGGAATTTTACTTTTATGCATTTAGAAAAGAGACAATCATAAATCTCAGATTTAGTTGTTTCATTTTACATGTGGGTTACCTGCTGATTTGGAATTATTATAAGTGCTCTCTTCTAAGAAAAGGCCTAAAATGAGATCAGAGATGCATGGCAAGAGAGAATGGAGGCTGTGTTTGGTTATGCTGTCTGCATTCTGCACAGCATGACTGATATGATAGTATTAGAACTCAGCCCACCATTGTAAATTGTATTATCCGAAGGGTATAAAAATAATCTAGGTTCACGGTATGGTGAATTTCACCTCCACAGATACTATGGCTATCATTGCTTGCTGCAGATCTTCAATTTGTCCTCTGACCCCTAGGGTCCTGTCATTTGAGCCTCTTTATAAACTATTGCTATATTTGACTTCTAAAGGGACAGCTGTGCTCAGATAACAGCCCTCTTTCCAATTCTGCTTCAGGTGCTCTGGCTTATAATGAATGATTTACAGGTTATTAAAATCAACATTCACATTTTGGTGAGCTATTAGGTTAATATGATAAGTCAAAAGGCAAAGATAAAATTAGTGTATATGCAAAAATGTTGAAAAAATTGTCATATTATGTCTTGTGCATGTGAAAAGAACATGGGGAAGAGAGAAGAAACTTATAGCAGGAGTACATAAATAGGACAAGGATTATAGCTCAGTGGCACATCACCTGCCTGGCAAGCACAAGGTCCTGAGTTTGATTCCTGGTGCCAAGCAAGCAAACAAAAAAAAGACAAGCTATACATAGATAAGGATTTGAGTTCCAGAGTAAAGCAAATGAAAGAAGATATCACAACTAAGATAAATATGGCCATAGGTTCTTAGCAAGTATAAGCCACATATTATCAACATTTGATAATGAAAAACATGCACAAAATATATGAAGTTTGGGCAATGTCTAAAAAATTAAAAATTTTGGAGAAGAAATGTGACAGAAAATGGTTTGTGCTTAAAATCATGTGAAATAATGTAGTGTGTGAAGAATCAGCTTAGGACCAGCATAACTTAAGCCATAGAAAAGAGTAATTTAGAACGCAAACAGAAAGGTAATTTCTTGATCTTTCTCCTTTTTATCATTAACCTGCTACTCAATGCAGAGGGTTATAATTACACACAACTGTACACTGTAGTCGTGGACTATGACCAGTATTACGTTTATTCATAGTTCTCATTCAACCATGCACAAGTCACTTTTCTGTAATGTGTATTAAGTTCCATGAATACAGATGTAGTTACACATATTACACTTAAATTAAGCAAATATAGGTAAGACAAATTATATACAACCCATACCTCTTACAGTTTATTCCGATATAAGTGAGCTAGATGTTACCTATGCATTCTTTACATTCTGCTTCTCTACTCTGTTACTTATATTATTGGACAACCTCAGGCAATCTCATATCTTAATAGTTTTATAGGGTCTCCTGGCACCTGGACAATATCCTCACCTTCACGTTTAATTGTTGCATGGTGACTAAAATAGTTAAAAAGTACAATGTACTTTAGCAAAATATTAAGTTACATGAAATAATTGTGAATATGAATATTCTTGCCCTGACTTTCCAAACACTCAAAAGTCAAGGTCATTTGCTAATTGGTTCATTGAATGAACAGTTATTATTATGTATATGACATTCACTATTCTTATTCCTAAAGGAACTTATATGGATGAAGGTAATTATTGCACCAAAAAAAGGACTATAGTCTGGAGCTATATGTGTAAATAAAAAAGAGATAAATATTTTATGAAAAGATATTCAATAGCTTTGGTTTTTTTTATATTTTAAGGAAGGGTCTACAGGATGTTCAAGGTCTCACTACTAGATCAGACAGGTAGTGATCTGCCTGTTTACAGCTTCCCAAGAGCTGGGATTACAGGGATGTGCCACCACGCCCATCTCAATTGCCCTCTCAGGATGTCCCAGGGGTGGGGCTGGCATAGCAGGCCTGGGGATCAAACCCCTGGCCCCTGTACTTGCTTGCAGGCACTTTAATCTGCTGAGCTATTTGACCTGCCCAATATCTTCTGATAATAAATCTTTACAGGCAGATTAGAAGAACATTATCAAACCCTGTAGGAGCAGGCAAATGACCTTCCAACCTTGAATACTGGAATCAAAACATTAAAAATTTCAGGAAAGCAACATGAGTAAGCATGAGTGCCTTACAAATATCCACATGCATACACTTCAGAAACACTGATTTAGATAGTTGCTCTGGTCTTAAAGTTTGTTCTGCCTTCCTAGTTGAATCCTAACACCCAGAATAATGACAATGAGAAATGCGAACAGAGAACTCATTAACAGGACTGGTTTCTTTTTAGCTAAACTGCAGATAGCTTGCTGCTCCTTCTGTCAGGTGAGGACACAGTGAGAAAGCAGCTTTTCAGAGGACTGAGTCCTTAGCAGACACTGACACAACCTTAGATCTCGGGCTTCCCAGCCTCTAGAATTGTATGAAGTAATTTTCTGTTACTTATAAACTCCAAACTAATGTAATACACTGACCCTTCAAAACAGGTTAGAATTGTTCTTACAGAATGTTTTTTGTCAAGATCCCATGTGACATGTGTTTATGCAAAGTTTCAGCAAACAAAGTCACTTTCTAGGTTAAAGTCCAAAGTAGGATCCTACTTGAAAATAAATAATTGCAAAAAAGTCTCTCATATGCTTTCAACAAACAGTGCAGATGGAGAAACAAAGTTCCAGGAACTCACAGCAGTTCCATGTAACACACACCCTTTGGGGAACATATTGAATCCAAATTATAGCAATGAACAATCACAAATTATACAGATCCATAAATTTAAGGAAATGATCTAGATACTTGGAAGTTATAGTTATATTAGTCAGACTCTAGAAGACATTTAACGAAGAGAAACAGAGGATTGGTAGCTCTGTCCATAGCATTAGAATTGAAACTATGTTCAGAAAAACAAGATGGATTTGAATGCCAAATTAGGAACCAAAGTGAGAGATTAGGGACATAGTGATACACATCTACAGCCCCTCTTTCTAATGATGATGATGATGATGATGATGATGATGGTGATGACTGATGATGACAGAGAAAGAAACATGGACCTTGATAGAGCTAGTTATTGGGAAAACATGGTTGATAAGTGCAGTTCCAACAACCTGAATTAGTATAAGAATACTAAATTTTTTCCTTCATATATGTTAGAGTAAAACACTTAACATTTTCATGACTCTATTCTGACACCTATAAAATGGAGATGCCAACTGAATTCTGGATCATATAAACATCTCTGAATAATTCAAAGAACATGGTTACGTAATGAAGAATAACAATGAGCATGATCCTCACCTTCACTGTAGTAATTTATCAGTTACAGTCTACCAACTGTGGTGGTCGAATTGATTGTGTCAACTTGAGTAAGAAATACTCTGCTAAATTGGATAAGTATAGCTCTGAGTGTTGCTGAAAGGATTTACTAAAAACAGAAGATCCATCCTAGACATGCGTGGCACCTACAAATAGCCTTGACACCTAAATAAAGTTAAGGAGAAATGAAGACAGGTCACTTGTTTCTTTGAATCTTAGTGGATTTTGTTTATTTTTGAAGCTCCCAATTCTAGTTCAGACTTCCCATCTGGTATTTATTATCTGAGTTTAGCAACTCATTCATCAGTGGTCTTCACTTTGAGATGTGTCAAACAAATATGCTGACCTAGTGATATGTATGGCTGGAAGAGAAAATTTGGACACGCTGCAAGAAGTCAATGTGTCTGGACCAGTCTCTGCTGCCATGATCTTCTGAGGGGCATAGCAAAGCTAAATATCAAACAAGACATAATAATTTGATTTTAAAAATCAAGGAAGAATAAAGTCTTGGGTGTTCTGTGAGATGGTTCTTCCATTTCCTTTTTTTTTCTTTGAATGAAGTGCTATATTTCTAGAGTATTATGGTTATTAATGCCATTCTACCTTGCCCTATGTCATTTCATAGTATATTAACGTCTCCTTAGAGATCATTGGTATTCTAATATCAGTTTGCATTTCACAGTAATACCCTTTGGTATGTCTTTAGAAAATAAAACATACCCACTCAGTTCATATTGTATCACTGGGTTTAATAATTTAGCCGTAACAAAAGCTACATATAACTGTACATCCTCTCTTCTTATCTTCTACTATGGCTTGGTACTTCTGCGTCATAACAATTAGTAAGAAAATCATCTCTTGTGTTTAAGAAATCACTTATCTCCAATAAAATTGATGCTGTGTCCTTCATAGATGGCCTACTTCTTGAGGGAGATTGTTAGAAAAGCAAGCCTTTGTACAGATTTCCTTCAGTTTAGCTCATGATGAAATATGTCAGGAGCCAGGAAGATAGCTCAGTTGAATAAGTGCTTGCCTGGCAAGCACAAGGTCCTGAGTCCAATCCCTGGTACAACCAAAAACAGAAAGAAAGAAAGAAAGAAAGAAAGAAAGAAAGAAAGAAAGAAAGAAAGAAAGAAAGAAAGAAAATATCCTGACAGTGTATCTATGACCACCTTGCCAGCTTGAATCATTTTTCCTTTATCGAATAACCTGTTCCTCCCTTTCAAAACAAACAAAACAAATATTCCGCGCACCAATCAAATAGAGGAAATGTAATAATTTGTTAGGCAACAGAGAATAATCAACCTTAATTTTATAAAACTAAATGTCATTTTAATTCACAAGAAAAATTGAGTACTAATAGAAAAATGAAAACTAAGAGATGAAACAATAAAAAATCAAATTGTTTGGAAATTATAAATCAAAGCAGGACTCTAAAGAGGAAAAAAGGGGCTGGGGAGATAGCTCCAAGGCACAAGTGCCTGCTGGGCAAGTGCAAGGTTGTGAGTTTGAACCTCGGTCCTGCAAATAAATAAATAAATAAATAAATAAATAAATAAATACGAAAAATTAAAATAAAAATAAAGAGGAAAAAAATCCTACTTACTCATTATAAAAACAAATGTAGTAGGACTGCAGAGTGATTATGCGAGGATCTCAGTGGACCTATTTAACATTGCAGGGCCTGACTTGTGAAAGGCTGGACTCCAGGCTTGGAAAATCTCAGCAAGGTGGACAGATGGCATGAAACACAGCCTAAAAACCAAGCACATTCAGGCAGGAAGATGGAAATGAAAAAAAGAAAGAGAGAGACAGAGAGAGAGATGGAGAGAGACTGAGACAGAAACAAAGAGACAGAGACAGAGAGAGACAGAGACAGAGAGAGAAAGAAGAAAGCAAAATATCACAGTTGAGCATGATATCCAGAAAAGTTCAGTCACATGAGGCTTTGCAATTGAAAGGGTTCTGAATGTGGAAGCACTGCTGTAGGGACAGGAAGAAGGCTGCATGCTCAGGGTTGTTCATCCCAAAATATACCCTATGTGCCTCATCTTCTCTGCCCTGCTTAGAGGCATTCAAGTTAATCACGGTATGATGGAGACACTGTCCAGCCACTCCTCCAAGACTGTGGTCTGATGAGCTCTGGAAGTATGATCCGTAATCTGGACTGGCTTACAATATGATCTTACACAGATATTGAAATAGATGAGATCCTAGCCAGCGGTTCTCAACCTGTGGGTCGCTACCCCCGTGGGTGTCAAGCGACCAAAACACAGGGGTTGCCTAAAGCCATCGGAAAATGTTATTTATTTGGAATTACAGTTTTAAAGTAGCCACCAAAATTATTTTTTTGGTTTGGGGTCACCGCAACATGAGGAACTGTATTGCGTTGTCACAGCATTAGAAAGGTTGAGAACCTAGACAAAGCAGTAAAAACAACCAAATAACCTGACAGCTAAAAGGCTCAGTGAGATCAAAGAATATACAAATAAAAAGATGAATGAATGAAGAAGACAACATTGGATATTAAAGACCACTTCAGTAAAGATAGATGTTCTAAGAAAGAACCAAAAAAATTCTGAGTATAAAATTCTTAGTTTGCCAAATAAACTCAATTTAAAGTTTCAGCAGTAATTTAAGTGAACCAGAAAACTATATGAGGGTTTCACAATAAGATAGATGAACTAGAACATTCAGTTAGCAATAATGGGAAAAAATTAATGAAAAGATTACTCAAGAGCTGCTCATATTCCAAGTTATTTTGATTGGTACCAACACATTTCTCAACAGAAATTCTACAGTCTAAGAGGACTTGGAATAATGTATTTCCAAGTCCTGCAAGAAAATAATTTCCAACCTAGAGTATTATATCTTGCAGACCATTCAAACTCGAAGGAAAAAATAAAGCCCATCAAAAATAAGTAGAAGTTTGGGGAACAGCTCAGTGGTCTAAGTGCCTAATTGGCAAGCACAAGAGGCAGAGTTCAATCCCCAGTACCACATGCACTGCTGGTCCCAGACCTCCAGGTATGTGGTATAGGCCACTGAAACTGGGTGTAGTGACACACGCCTATAATCCCAGCACTGAAGAGGCTGAGACAGGAGGATCTTTATGTGTCCAAACTGCATAGTAAGACTCTGTACCAAATAAAAAAATAAGTAAATAATTTTCAAAAAATTAAGAAAACACAAAATAAGTATAAAATAAAAATTACAAGCACAAAGCCAGCATTACATAAAATATTTAAGGGAATCCTAAGTACAGAAGATAAAGATATTCACAACCACATGAAAAATAATAAATCTTACTGAGAAAGTAGATAAATGAAAATTGGGAATAAAAACAAAAGGGCAGCCATTAGTACAGACATTTCAATACGGCACTTTGGGCTGGCAAGGTAGCTTTTAATGCATAGTTACCCTGCTAAATTACTATAGATCTTTTAATGAAGGCTGGAGAAAAGACTGATAGTTTGACTTTCTAATAATGTGTCAGGGTCTTTCCTCAGGAGGGTGTCAGCTTCCCCTTCACTCAAGGAGTTCTGGGAGAGCGAAGTGGCTCAAGTGTTTCAAAGTATCATGATTCTTTGCTACTATGACTTTAGGTAGATTTTTGCCCATTTTGCCTTGAAAATTCATTGACCTCTCTCTTTTTCACTTATAAGGATATCATGATTAGGTAACTAGTGCCATAGGTTTACAAATGTTAAACCGTTTTGGTCACTGCTTTGTCTCTGCTGTCCATTATGACATGTATGCCCTCCTTGCCTTAGAGAGTTGGCCTCTGCCACCTCAGGATGCAATTATACCCATTATGTTTAAGATTCCAAGTGAATTTCTATGGCCCCTGTCATCATGTCTGGCATGCAGAAAAGCGCAGTTATGGAATTCTTCTAGGACACTGTTGATTCCCTCACCAATCTGTTTCTTATGTTATTAATACAGGGTACATTTTTTGGATGTTTAAAGTGTGAAGAAATAGGTTTACCTGGAAAATCCATTTTATCATTCCCATTTCCCTAATCCTTTAAAAATACTCATCCACAGTTAAACAAGGAATTCAGGCATTTTAATCTAAGTCACAGTAGGCCTTATTTTGATTCATATTTTACTCAATCAACAAAATAAAATAGTAATCTTTTGTAACTCCACCATGTCCAACATTAAAATTAGAATCTCTGCTTATTGGATCCACATCCAAAAACTGAGTGTAGTCTATGTCTATATTTGCTTCATCTACACAGTTTAAGTCCTTTCCATAACTGTTATCTAGTACTCAGTTTTTAAGAATTAAAATATTCAAGTCCTTTGGTAATGTAGCATAGCTGATCATAGGTGGCACTGTTCCTTGCTGTTAGGAATCTTCTGAGATTTGTGTTTAGTAGTGGGTCTAGAAGCCAAATTAGGTGGTAAGGGTGGGTTCTTGGGAGTGTTTACATTTGTTTTGCTTGGTAACTGTACCAGGGAATGCCAATACTATTTCTATAGGCAACTCAGGATTAGCTTCCTCAAGGATAAGCGTAGAGACAAACACTACTGCTGTTAGCAGTGGGGATGCCTCTGGCATTAGGGAATGTGGGGAATCTTCTCTGGAACAATAATCTCATGAGAATTTAGGAGTTAAGTGTCGTGAGCTTCATCAGGTTCCTCTCAAACATCACTATTCCAGCTTATGAACCTATTCATTTCTGATCAGAGTCCTCACTGTTGCTGCAAATATTCTTTGAAGTTGAACATTAAACCTACACTGTAATTAATCCAACAGTATTATGAGGACTTGTGTTTGGTTTTGATATCATATCAAAGGTGAAATAATTTTCCTCCAGGACATTCATATAAGACTTAAGATTGCCGGGCGTGGTGGCACACGCCTGTAATCCCAGCACTCGGGAGGCTGAGGCAGGAGGATCGATGCGAGTTCGAGATCAGCCTGGGCTACAAAAGTGAGCTCAAGGCCAGCCTGAACTGCATAGTGAGACCCTGTCTCAAAAAGACAAATAAATAAATAAATAAATAAATAAGACTTAAGATTGTTTATGTGTGTCTGGAACTGAGAATTTGAATCATTTAGCTCATCATTTTCCTTTATTAATTTGTCCAGAATTGCTAATAGGAAGCAGCCAGCATCATTATATTTCTTCCTCTTCCCCAAATACTCAAAAAAGTATTGCATACAGTCACTAAATTACTTGCAGCTAACAAGTGGCAAACTAGGATGGCAAAATGGATTTAGGATTTGAATTATACTTCTAATTATCATAATTTTTACATGTCTTAGTCACTTCACATCACTGGGGCACAATATCTTCCACACATGACTTAATGAAGAAGTTTATTTTGGCCCATGTTTCTGTCCACCCTAGGCTCTCTCCAATGGGAGAAGGTACTGCAGGGTAGCATAGCAGAGGGAGAACTGCTTATGTTGTGATGGCCAGAAATAGGGAGGGAAAGAGAAGCTGTGAAGGAGATAGGCCCTTTCAGGTTAAACCTCTGCAGACATATCTTTTCCAACCAGACCCAGCCTCCCAACAGTGACTGATTCAATTATTCCACCCCATATCCTAATCACCTTTCAAAAGTCATGAGTATGAGGCTTGGGGGAACAGCAGATATAAGCCATAATACTGCATTAGGATAAAGAAAGACCATGCCAACTGTAGTTCTCATCGAACTAGAGAACCATATCCAGCAACCAGTTAGAAAACTATGCCCTTGCAAATTTTGCTCCTCGAGCATCACTTTTTTTTTTTTTTTTTTTTTTGTGGTATGTGATATGCTGGGGATTGAACCATGATCCCGGCATGCTTGCTTAAGCTTGCCTAACCAGGTGGTTTAGACTGCTCAGCTATATCGCCAGCTTCTAGAATCACTCTTGTTACCAATCTCTGTATTTATTAGAGGTCCTTAAAGGAGCAGAATTTATATAAAAGAGGTTTATGGTATATAATAATCCTATTTTATTAAACTAAATAAATATCTTAAAATATATTAATAGTAAATAGTATTAATATATTTGTTAAGTTATAATATATAACATATTTAGTATAATAAAAATGATTTATTTTGTAGATTATGTAGGATTACAAAATGAGATAGTCTCTAATGTCTATCCATGCAGTAGAGAGTGAGAAATTAAAGTCCTTTTTCAGTCCACAAAGATCGAAGGAACAATATAAGAAAGGTCAAGGATGAAGCTCCAAGCCCAAGGTCATATGGCTGGAAGGGCACTGGAGTTACCAGGTGGTTTACTTAACTAGAGACGTGGAGACTGGTAGCCAAAGGTGCTGACAGCGAATGGAGTAGGCACTCAGGAAGGCTGTATCTCTTCAGAGTGGGAGCACTTACTTCCTCCTTACATTTTCCTTAAATTTCCATTTGTGTTACAAATCTGATGGCTGGTACCACACAAATTTCTTACTACACTCAAATCAATATATCATAAGTCACACAAAGACAAACAATATCAATTAACCTTTATCCAACATTACCAAGGAAGGAAAAGACTCAGTTTAGTAAAATTGGAAATGGAAAAGGTAAAAGTATGGAAAATGGGAAAGGTAATTACAACGGAAGCCACTACAATCTATTAGATTACTAGGAATTATTGTGAACGTGTATCTTCTAATTAAATAGAGAAACTGGACAAAATAGATAATTTCCCAGAAATGTATGACCTATTAAGTTGAAAAAAAATCTAAGCAGATCAACAGCAAGCAATGAAACAAACACTAATAAAAATTCTCTTAAATAAGAAAAAAAAACAGAAAAAAAGAATTTACTGATAATGTTTTTTACCAAATGTTAAAGAAAAATGAACACCAATGCTTTTCAAAATTTTCCTTGAAACTGTAATGCTTTCAAGTTCATTCTACAAAGCCATAATAACAAATCCAGGTAAAGGTTCAATAACAACTACAGATAATATCCTTAATAAAAACAGATATAAACATCAACAGTAAGACTTTTGAGAATAGCATCCATAAAGAAACTAAAAAGATTATTCATAATGATCAAGTTAGTTTCGACACAGAGGTGCAAGAATAGTCCAATGATATAAACAGATAAATGTAATGCAATATACATTGAAACGTGCAAAACCCATAGGATATTTGCAGTTGATACAGAAAATGTTATGGCAAAATTCAAGATGCTTTTATGTTAAAAAATAAAACCTTGAAGAGAATAAATATAGAAAGAGCTTTCTTCAAATTGATGAAAGTCTTATGAGACAAATCCATATTTAACATCACACAGAACTGGGAATCACTTGAAAATATTGCCTCTAACATCTGAAAAGAGTCATACAGGGTGCTTATTCTTTTTATTTAATGTATTTGATTGTTACAGGGTCTCATGAAGCAGCTAGGACTCACAGTGATTCTACTGTTTTCAACCTCCCCAGCACTGGGATTTCCTGCACCTGGACTCTGTGGTGTGCTCAGCCCACCCTGGGGGCGGAGCTAGCTCTGCGTGCGGTGCTGAGGATAGAAGGAACTGTGGTTCCTGCACTTGCTTAAGCTTGTCTCAGCAGGCCCTTTAGTCTACTGAACTGTCTCACCAGTCCTGACGTGTTTGTTCTTATATGGGTAATCTAAAATAAATAAATGAGAAAGCGAGATGACAGGAAACTGGAAGACTTCTAGAGATGAAAAAGGCCAGAAGTAGAGAAAGGAATGGAAGAAAGTGGTAGCAGGAATAAGCAATTAAAGTGCATGTTATGGACATGCAAGCAAACCCAAATGAAGAGCATCATTCTGTATTAGCATATGAATCCATTAAACACTGTGATCCATACACAGGAAGAAATGCAGGCACAAAAATGTCTTTTAAGGTGCTAATACTTTTGAATTAACAGAGTTTAAGGCAGCTACTGAAAATGTATTTAAAAATATGAAAGAATATCATGTTTTAAAAATAAAGACAAGTATGCAAAATGATTCATCAAACAAGTTAGTGCTTGAATGTTTTTGACTAATTCTAATTTAAACAACTACTTTGGAGTCAAAAGTATGCCGTACAACCACCACTGCTGAATTCCTATCATCTTGTGTTTTCAAACTGTGTATTGTTTCTAGTGTATTTTTATTATTTTTTATTCTCTTTAAAATAAACTTTTAAAAAATTAAAAAGAAATAAAATGTTAATAAGAGGTACATTATAATAAATAAATTGATATTTTAGAGTTGAAAATTATAAGAACTTAAACAAAAACAAAAGAGGGTAATAGTACATTTGAATTGATACAAGGAAGGAATAGCAAACTAGAGTAGAGATAGAGAATGGTACACATTTGGAAATCAGAAAGAAAGTGAAAATCAGGAACAGAAATTCAGCATAATACAAGACAGTATTAATCCTATGAACTAGTATATTTTTAGATCCTAAAGAAAATTTAATAATGATCTATTAATTTGCTGTTTACTGGATAAAAAGTCGTGTTAATAAAACAGAAATGGATAGCAGGAACCCTGACAATAACTTTGGAAAGCCTTAACTCTGATAAACAAGGCTAAAAGGAAAATTCAAATGTATACCTACTGCTGTTTTCAAACCCACTTGCTTGAGTTCTTATCCACTTCTTTCAGATTTTTGTAACTACATTTGTACTTAATTCTTTTTTCCTTTTTTAAGAAAATAACAATGTTTTATAAGAAATAACAATGTATAACAATGTGACGCTTTCAAAACACCTTAGTTGTACATTTCAATATTTGATACAATGCATATTACTGTCCTCCTATTAGTTATACAGAGCAAAGGGTGTAGATATTATAATTTTTCAAATCATTATGGGTACAACAAAATTTCTTCTCATTGAAGAAAGAGAAAGTAGGTGTATACATAATCCAACGTTCAGTAATCTCAGTGGGTTACTGGTAAAACTGGCAATGTTGGAAGCTGTTGATTTAAGCCTTTTACAGCTCAGCATTCTAACCTAGCTTTGCTTCATGCTTTAGAATTAAACTTTTCTGCTGGGTGGTTAAGGGCAAGTTTAAGCACGACCTGTAGAGCAAAACATGTAACTTTTGTATCTCTCAATGTCAGTCAAATCCCTTGAGGATTTACTTTGGAACCATGTACAGTGCTTTGTAGAACTGTTGCCAGTGTCAGCCATCTGGATGAGTCACAGCCATTGCTTGACAAGTTTGCTCTCTGTGAAAGCCTGAGAGAACGTTTTCTCTCTAAGTGACTCTCTTTTGGCACATGATATATCTTCGGTACCTATTCTCCATAGCCGCATAATCTTGAACAAAAAATTTGGGAAGGCACTGAATTATAGCCTGTTATAGCACAGGCTCTCTTTTGTCCTGAGTCCTCACTGACCTTGAAGGGCTTAGGCCAAAATATTGGCTATCCTTGTAGCTATTCTTTTTCTCTAATTTTTGATCTGTGAACTTATATTTTTAACCTGCCAGAAGAAAGGCTTAGTGATACTACTACTCTATACATAGGTACTTGAGCACTGTCTTTCTGAGTATCAAACATCTTAGACTTAACTTGGAATTGATATTTTCTGTCAAGCATTGATAGTCTAATAAATCTCCATAGAGGGTGATAAAGTAGTTACATATATTTACACATTTAGAAATCTAAGTATATTCGAAATTGTAACTGGTTAATCCTAAGGAATTTTCCTCTTACTTTCATTTACTACCCTTTTTTGTTTTCTTATAAACCAAGCATTTACTTGAGAGAGAGTATAGCAGTAACTGAAATTATATTGGGAGCAGCACACATCTAAATGATCAGAATGACAGAGATTCCAAGCATATTTTCACTGTTACTCATTGCTATTCTCAATGTCAAACACATTTTGGAGGTTCTAGGACCATTATCTAATTCATCCTGTGTATATAAGTGCATGGCTTTGCCGCTGCCATGCTTCCTATCTTTTCTGTTTGCAGTCACTTCATTGCTTAACCCTTAAGTCTTTGATTTCCATTTAGCTGTGATAGGCCTCTCCATTTTTATTTCTTCTTTTCAAATCTTACACTAGGGAGACTATACGATTATTTACACATGTAGGGCCAGTTTATTTCACTTATGAGCATATGTTAAAGATATATCCATTTATATAGAAAGTCTTCTAGTTTCTCATTCTTCATAGCTGAGTAATATTCCATTGTATAAAAGTGCCACATCTTTTTCAGCAGTTCTTCGGATGATGGGCATTTTGGTTGTTTCCAAGATTTGAATTTTACAAATTGTGTTCATATAAACATAGGTGCACAGATATCACTATGATGTGATATTTTTAGTTCTTCTGGGAAAATTCCCAGTAGAGGGATGGCTGGATTGAACAGGATTTTCAGTTCTAGTTTTTAAGGAGTATCCACACTGCTCTCCATAATGGTTGTACCAGTCTGCATTCCCACCAAAAGTGTAGAAGGGTGGCTTTCTTCCCACAGCCTCTCCAACATTTGTTGCTGCTTGATTTTTTTATGAAAGCCATTCTTTCTGGGATAAGATGATATCTAAGTGTTGTTTTAATTTACATTTCATGAATAACTAATGAAGTGGAGAATTTCTTCATGTACTTGTGAACTTGCTGAATTTCTTTCTCTGAGAAGTGTATGCTCATCTCAGTGTGTGGATTGGGTCTTTGAATATTGGGAACCCAATGATTTTTAGTTAGTTATAGATTCTGGATACAAGACCTTTGTCTGAATACTTACTAGTTAAAAATCTTTTTTAAATTTGTGGGTTGTCTTTTCACTCTGTTGGTAATTCCTTTTGAGGTGTAAAAACTTCTTAGCCAGAGGAAGTCCCAATTGTTGATTCTTTCAACTGTTAAACATACATTTCGATTTTTGTCCATGAATTCTTTTTTTACCCCAAAGTCTTCAACATTTTCTCCCAATTTTTCTTCCAGAGATTTAATGTTTCTCTTTTAACATTTAGCTCTTTAATACATTTAGCTTTAGTTTAGTGCATGGTGATAGAACTGGGTCAAGTTTTAGTTTTCACAGAGCCAGTTTTTCCAGCACCGTTTGTTAAAGAGGCTGTCTTTCTTCCAGTAAGCATGTTTTGCCTCTTTTTCGAAGATAAGGTGGCTGAGTGTGTTTGTATTTTCTTCTGCATCTTCTAGTCTATTCCATTGATCCTCAGCTCTATTTTCTTTGCCAATATCATAATGATTTTATCACTGTAGCTTCGTAGCATAACTTTAGGTCAAGAATTGTAATGCCTCCTGCCTTGTCTTTGAAATTCTAGATATTTTTGGCTCCAAATAAACTTTAGGAATGATTTCTTCAGATCTGTGAGATATGTTGATGGTATTTCAATAGGTATTACATTAAATCTATATAACAATTTAGGAAGTATGGCCATCTTCATGATGTTGGTTCTTCCTATCCAGGAGCAGGGAATATCTTTCCATTTTCGGAAATCCTCTAGGATCCCTTTTTTCAGAGTACTGTAGTTTTCATTGAAAAACTCTTTTACTTCTTTAGTTAGGTTAATTCCCATGTATTGAATTTTCTGCAGTGCTATTGTAACAGGTATTGTTTCTTTAATTTCTCTCTCAGTGTATTTGTTGTCTATGTAGACGAATGCTGTTGACTTTTGTATGTTGATTTTGTATCCTGCTATGCTACCGAGTTTGTATATTAATTATAGTAGCTTCTTGGTGGAAGATTTTGAGTCTTCCAAGTAGATTATCATATCATCTGCAAATAATGATAATTTAACTTATTCTTTACCTATTCTTGTTTCTTTTATTGTTCTCTCTTTCCTAATGACTTTAGCTAATGATTCCAGAACCATATTGAATAGGAGAGGTGATAGCGGACATCCTTGCCTTGTATCAGATCTGAGGGCAGAAGAATTCACTTTTTTCCCATTTAGAATTATGTTAGCTGTTGGATTGTCATAGATGGCTTTTATGAGATTGAGGTAGAGGTTCTCTATTCCAATTTTCTGTAGGACTCTGAATATGAATAAGTGTTGGATTTTGTCAAAAGCCTTTTTGGCAACAATTGAGAGGATCATGTGATTTTGGGGTTTGGCTCCATAGATATAGTGTATCACATTTATAAATTGTGTATATTGAACCATCCTTGCATCCCTGGGATGAATCCTACCTGGTTATGGTGCACAGTCTTTTTGAGGATTTTCTGTATTCTATTGGTGAGGATTTTATTAAGGATTTTTGCATCTATTGTGATGAGAAAAATTGGCCTGTAGTTCTCTCTTTTAGTTGTGTCTGTTTCTGGTTTTGGTACCTGTGTAATACTTGCCTCTAGGAATGATTTTGGGGGGATTTCCTCCTTTTATATTTCACTGAAGACTTTAAGGAGTATTGGGATTATGTCTTCTATGGATTTCTTGTAGAACTCAGTGATGAATCCTTCGGGACCTCGACTTTTGTTTCTTGGTAGGCTTTTTTATTACGTTTTGTATTTCATTGACTGTTACTGGATTCTTGAGAGACCTTATGTATTCCTGATTCAGTTTTTGTAATTTGTACTTTTCTACAAACCTATCCATTTCATCTGTGTCTTCAATTCTGTAAGAGTATAGATTCTCGCAGTAGAAATTAATGATCCTCTGAATTTCTGCTGGGTCGGTAGTAATTTCACCTGTTCCTTTCCTTACTGCTTGAATTTGAGTCCTTTCTTTCCTTTTATTGATGAGGTTAGCTAGGGGCTTATCAATTTTATTTAATCTTTCAAAGAACCAGCATTTGATTCATTAATTCTTTGTACTGTTTTCTTTGTCTCAACTGAATTAATTTCTTTTCTAATCTTTATAATTTCCTCCTGTCTTTGAGCTATTTATTTCATTTGCTCTTCTTTTTCTAGTCAGTTTAGGTGCTATTTGTTCCCATTCTCTTTTCTTAATATGTGAGTTCAGAGCTATAAATTGCCCTCTAAGAACTGCTTTCATTGCATCACATAAATCCCGGTAGGTTGTGTTTGAATTTTCATTAAATTGTACATATTGTTTAATTATACAATTTCATCTGTAACCCACTGGCTGCTAAGAAGGGTGTTGTTTAATTTCCATGTATTCCTGGGGTTCTTGTAGTTTCTTTTTTCACTTATTTCCAGTTTCATTGCACTGTTTTTAGAGAATATGCATGGGATAATTTTTGTTTTAGTGTGTATACCTAAGCATGACATATGCAGTAATATGTGGTCTACTTTGGAAAATGTTCCATGTACAGCTAAAAAAAGGGGTATTCAGAAATGGAGGAGTGAAACACTCTGTGTATGTCTACCAAGTCCCGTTGTTCCAAGTTCTGGTTCAGTTCTGCTACTTCTTTGCTAATTTTTTGTCTGATTGACCTACGTTTTGGGGATAAAGGGGTGTTAAGTTCTCCTGTTAAGACTGTAGTATTGGATATTAGATTTTTCATGTCCATTATTATTTGTCCTATGTAACTTGCTGCTTCCGTGTTGGGTGCATATATATTTATGCGTGCTACTTCTTCATCTTGAATTTTCCCCCTAACCAGTGTGTAGTGGTCTTCTTTATTTCATTTGATCAATCTTGGTTTGAAATTTAGGCAGTCTGCGAACAGGATTGCTACCTCTGCTTTTCGTTGTGGTTCTGAGGCATGTAGTATTGTATTCCATCCTTTCAGTTTTAGCGTATGAGTTTATTTATGAGTTAAGTGTGTTTCTTTTATACAACATATTGTTGGATCTTGCTTCCTTGGCCACTCTGCCAGTCTTTTTCTTTTAATTGGAGAATTGAGTCCATTTATGTTGATGGTTATAATTGAAATGTGTTGACTTATGATTGACATATCTTTTACTTGCCACCATTTAACTCCTTTTATCCTGTATTTAATTGGTTGCCCTATTTGGTGGGTTCTTTCCGTTCTCATTTGTGGTTTGAGTTGTTTTGGTCCCTCTCTACAATATTTTGGTAGTCTCTGTAGGGTTGTCTTTGACATCATGAAATTCTTTAATTGCTCCTTGTCATGGAAGTATTTCACTTCTCCCTCATACTTGAAAGGGAGTTTAGCAGTCTGGGCTGAAATTTGTTTTCATGGAGGACTTGAAGCATTCTGCTCCATTAATAATGGCAGAATAAATCTTCCATTATTCTGATGAGTTTTCTTTTAAATGTGATCTGATTCTTTTCGCTAGCAGCTTTTAGTATATTCTTCTGCTGGATTTTGGGAATCTTGATTATTATATGTCTGGGTGTGTGTTCCTGGCTGGGTCTGGCTGCTGTTCTCAGCTTCTTCCTGCTGCAACTGGATGCAGGCCGGGATTGTCAGTTTGGGTGGGCAAGGTCAGAGTTCTGGTCGCTGGTGGAGCTGGGGCACAAGTCTGAGGAGAGTTCCTGCCTGGGCGCAGGCCCAGGTCCATCAGTGTGAGTGGGTGCGGGCCAGGTTCCAGTGGCTGGTGCATGGGAGTGCACACCAGCGGAGAGGTCAACTAGTACATGTTATATGTACAGGGAAATGTCAGAAAGAGATCACAAAAGACATTTTAAAAATAATGACTGAGAGCTGCAGAGGTAGTTCAGAGGCACATGCACCTGTCTGGCCAGCCTAAGGACCTGAGTTAGATTCCCCATAACAAAGCAATAGAAACAAAAGCAAAAATAATGGCTGAAATTTTCTAAGATATTTAAAAAACATTACTCTGTACATCTGCAAAGGTTCAGCAAGCCGTACTCTAACAATAGCAATACCATTGAGCAAGATAGGAGTAAAGCTGTCAGTGGAAGGTGATGATGCCAACTGGTAACAAAGAAAAACTCAGAGCATAAATGACAGAAAGTGTTCATAAATACTTGTGATAATTTTTCAAAAGAAATGGTCATATAAGCCGGGCGTGGTGGCTCACGCCTGTAATCCCAACACTTGGGAGGCTGAGGCAGGAGGATCAGTGCGAGTTCGAGACCAGCCTGGGCTACAAAAGTGAGCTCAAGGCCAGCCTCAACTGCATAGCAAGACCCTGTCTCAAAAAGAAAAATAAATAAATAAATAAATAAATAAATAAATAAATAAATTCACAGTCCCCAGGTACCACAAATAGAAAAATACAAATATGCCTTATGGCTTAAGTAAAACCTCTTTTACAAAGTCCTCACATTCTGAGCTCAAAAGCATTTAAAATGTGTTATAAATCATTCAAAGTCAGTTTTCCTCCAATAATAGTAGGTTAGAATAGTAACTTAAAAGCTTCTGTACAGTGAAGGAATCCATAGAGTGAAGAGATAGAAGTAGAGCTATTCCTCAGATGGTGGACTTCATATGTAGCGTATCTGGCATGGAGTGCATCGGATGGAATAGCTCCACATCAGAGCAAATGGTAGGGTAATAATACAATCTGAAGACTAGGAGAAAATATTTCAAATCAAGCATCTAAAAAGGGATTAGTAGTTATTTTTTCCCCAGATTTTTAAAAATATTCTTCATTGTTAGTTTATTTTATTAGTACGTTTGCAATACATGAAGCTTACATGAATCTTGGGGAGTAGGTGCATGTACAGAAGACATCTTGTTTGCTAATCTCCTTTCCCCATCTATCTCTATCTCCACCTCCAAACTCCCTTTCTGAATGTTATTCATATTATTATTCTTAGCTCATGTTGGTGACCTATAATGTGTATGTTCATTGATGATATTAGTATATTGCACATGGCACATCTTAGTTTTTCTTATTTCCTCTTTATCTCATTCTCATCCCTGGGTTCAATCATCTGCATTATTAAGAAAAAAGTAAAATGAAAGAGAATAGCTATTGCCGAAATGACAGAATACAGCACATTTTGCAAAATATGTGAATAAAAAGGATCTTTTTTCTGTGCTGCTGATAGGAATGTAAATTGATTCCAGAAGGGATACCAGCAAATTTGGATGGAATAAATAATACTCTTTTTAACAAATGATGCTGGGACAACTAGATGTTCATGTTCAAAACAATAAAATTGGTAAAATAAGTAAAAAAAGGAGACATCTCTTCTTAATTTCATATATATTTCTTCTCATTTTGTCTGGCTATATGAACTAATTTAAATATAACACTGCAATACAACAAATAGTGTGAAATTTATATTACTTTGTTTAGTAAAATTCTGTATCATTTGTAATGTTTCTGTTTTAATGCTATTTTGTATTCTCTTTATAATAAAAATAAAAAGCCAAGTTGTTCAACAGAAAATGAACAGCAACCAATTGAATAAAACTGAGTCTCTATTGGGCTGGGAAGATAGCTCAGTAGATTAAGTGTTTGTCTGGCAAGCGCAAGGACCTGAGTTCAATACCCGGTTCTTAAAAAAAAAAAAAAAAAAAAAAAAAAAAAAAAAAAAAAAAAAAAAAAAAAAAAAAAAAAAAAAAAAAAAAAAAAAAAAAAAAAAAAAAAAAAAAAAAAAAAAAAAAAAAAAAAAAAAAAAAAAAAAAAAAAAAAAAAAAAAACAGCTGAACCTCTATTGCGTACCATACAACAAACATATAATTCCTAGTGAGTCAAGACTTAAGCATAAGATCTAAAACCCAAAATCTACGAAGAAAACACAGACATAAAACTTGTGATCATAAATTAGGTAATCCTTTATTAGATAAGATAGCGTATAGCTAAGTTAGACTTCATAAAACATTTAAGATTTTTAAACTTCAAAGCACAGAATTGGAAATCATGTTTGCAAAGGATAAATCTCGAGGAATTTGTAGAATTCCTGGATATATAGAGAATGCTTATAATTCGTCCATAAATTAGGCAAGCAATTTGAGTAGACATTTCTTATAAATAAGATATAAATGGCCTCTAAGTACATGAGAAGATACTCAACATCATTAGTCAGGTAAATCTAATTCAAAATCTCAGTAAGATTTTGCTTGGATGCACAAAAATGGTTGGCTCAACTGCCAAAAAAAAAAAAAAAAAAGCATTAGTTTCAGAATGTGGAGAAACTAAACACTTCAGCTATTGATGGTAGGAATGTAAAATTTTAGACACCTTTGAAAATAGTCTGGCAGTTCTTCAGAACGCTAAACATAGATTTATCATATGACCAGCAATTCTACTTTTACATACATACCCAAGAGAAATGAAAATGTATCCATTCACAAACTTAAACATTAAAAAGAAAAAAAAAATAGCCTCAACTGTTCCTTTCAATAGACTGGTAGAAATCAGCAGTACAATTATCCAAGTTATGTTGTGTATATACATATATACTTCTTTTCTTTTCTTTTCTTTTCTCTTCTCTTTCTTTTCTTTTCTTTTTCTTTCTTTGTTTCTTTTTTTTTTCTTTTTTCTTTCCTTTTTCATTTCCCCTTTCTCTCACCCCAGTTGTTCCTTCCTTTTGTGCAGGTTCTTTTCCCTTTCACAGTATCTATTGTCTTTTGGATTTTATTTGCTCTCATGTTCATACTCTAGGGATACTACAATGTTTACGCTTTGCTAGTCCACTGTGTGTTCATAAAAACTGATATAAAATACAGAATCAGACAGAATCACCACAAATATGGGGCTTTAAAATGCTGCTGCCTTAAGGAAATGACTCTGTGAGTGCTAAAGTACAGTCAGAAGATACAGTGGTGGCAGCCTGGCAGTCAAGAGAAGAATTACCTTGCAGGGGCCACCCTCAGACAGATCTACTGTGTCTTCTGAAAGGCAGCCAGATATCTGCACCAAGAGTAGCTACACAATCTGGTGCTGTAGCCCCAATGAGACTTCAGGAAGCCTACAGTCCAGAAAAGGTATTGGTAACAATGAGAGCAACGCAAAGTGCGTTAATTAGACAGCGGTACTACTTCAACTCTGAAAACCCACAAAGCTTTTTCCCTCAAATGGTTTGCACCTCTTTTGTTTTTCTCTCACGAATTAACTGCATTAAATACCATGAGGTACTCTGGGTCTATTCCTGAAAGAGAAAAATATCATTATTGAAAAAAGTAATGAAATCCAAGCAAAGTCTAGACTTTGTTAACAGTATCATCTTGATGTTGGTTCCACAACCTTGAAAAATGTCTCACAGTAAAAGAATAGTGTTAGGAGAAATAAGACAAAGGACAGATAGGAAGTCTTTATAACTGTCTCTGCAAATTATCTTTTTGCTGAATAATCTAAAAATTTAAAACAATTGATTAAAAGAATGGATATGACTAATGTGTTATTTCAGCATGCTCTTCTTTCGTAAAATTTCCAGCTCAGTACTGTGAAAGTTTTAGTGAAGGGGCAATCCACATGAAATTTTCATAGAACACACTGAAAATGTTGAAATCTGGCTTGTTCCAGTATTCAGTTTGGTTGCTGCTTGAGCTTTTGAAGACTTTTCTTCACATATATTTGTGACACAATATATTCACTGCAGGCTGTTGGTACATAAACATATGATATCTTAGTCTGCTTAAATTTCTTATTCCTCACTCCTTACTGTAAATTCACATTCTCAAATCCCATTCCTATCCCACAAAATCGATCTCCTTTCTTATTCTAAAGAGAACTCATGAACAGAGTTCCATTTGCTAGCATAGCTAAAATTAATGCACCAATTAATTAGAATAAGCTACATATTTGTTACTTTACAATTTACTTTGGAGTCATTTCTCAATGGGAAACTTCATCTTGTATTTTTTTCCACATGTTTTGAGCAATGTTAATTTTGTAGGAAATTTAAGTTTTCCTTTAGCAAGCAATAAATGAAACATATGCATGTGAAACATTCTATTCTATATTCATTGGCAGTCTTCTCTAAACAATACCCCTGTATTACCACCAGGATTCTATTTCTAACCTTCATTGTTCCAGTTTATCTACTCTGGAGGTGAACAAATGCCTCATAAAATAGCCAATGATGCAATTATCACTCTAGTATTAGAGGGATACCAGAAAGTGCTAAAATTCTACATTAAGTATAACATTTTATAGTAACCATAAACCCACCGTAGCTGCTAGGTATTTGCTACAGTATTAGACATGATTCATACTTGGCAGCTAACAAGAAATGGAAGAATGCATGACACTCATATTTAATAAAGCTGATGGGAGGGGATGAGGTTAGGGTAAACTGTGTGAAAGATAGTGCTACATCAAATGGCTATTGCCACACTTCATGAAAGTTTGGGCAATGATCTTTCAAGTTATATATTCTCATCTATGAGTTTTCAAGTAACATAGCTGTGTCCCAAGCAGTCTTCTTAACAGGTACAAATGCACAGCAGTTTCTCTTTCTATTCTTCTATTTGTTAGAAGAGGAAAAGAAGCAGGAATATCTATTCTAGGTGTCAGAGTAACCTGAGCCTGAAATAAATGCAGTCATATTTCTTAAATTTCCTGCCTTGTCTAAATTTATAAAACTATTAGTTTAAATTGTGTTGTTGGCCTTTTCCTAGAATTCATAGTCAAGTGTTTTTCTTTACTTTTGATAATACAGAAAACCTGAAATAGAGGATTACTTTGTGAAAGTATTAAAGCAATATTTTAATAAAATAATAGTTGTTCTTATTGTCTTAGTTGAATGCATCATTTATGTAGCATCACTTTCATAATTTTTCAGAATATTTAGATGTATTAATCTTCCTATAAAGCTATAGGGCATTTTTTCATCCAACATTTGATAATTAAAATGTTCTATTTTAACATAGATTTTTTTATAGTAATCATTATAATGGGTAAATATTATTATATTTAGTGAGTTACTATGCCAGACGACAAAAATTCTCAACTATTTTGCAACACTTTAATTTCTTTTAACATTTCTTCCTTTAGAGAACACTGCAATCAGTACCTATTTTTCTACCATTGTTTCTTAATATAATTTTCCTGGGATACCACATTTAAATAAAAGAATATTGATATAGTTACTGATATATAACTTTACTGATATATAACTTTAATACCTAGTCATTTTGCAATGCAATATGCCATATATTTTAATAGAATTCATGTTTACATTTTGTTTTCCTGAATACTATTGGTGTAGAGAACTCAGAGATGTTAACTATTTTTTCTCTCTAGACAACATTGTTGTTTCTGTTAACTCATTTTTCTTTTAAAGATTAAAGATTTCTCTCTAAGATATAAGACACCTTTTCTTGTTGCTTTTCTAGCTTTTAAAAATTGCACTAATATGATTATACATTTAATAGTAGTATTTTGTAGTGGTAGTTTTACTATTTTGCTTTATAGCTGTTGATATAGTCACTCTGCAAAATGTAAAGGAAGTAATAATTCCAATTCTTATGTTACTCTTTTGTTTCTTTTCTTTATTACTTTTAATAAGAAATAGCAATGTATAACAACGTCACAGTTTCAAAACACGTCAGTAGACATTTCAATATTTGATACAATGCATATTGTTGTCCTCCTATTGGTTATACAGAGCACAGGGTAAAGATGTTATAATTTTTCAGATCATTATTGGTACAACCAAATTTCTCATGAACTAATTTTATATTACTCTTAACAATATTTCAATTATCTTATGTTCTTGTTTTATTAAAGAAATGACACCTAAATAACTTTTTTGCCACAGTGGCCTCAGATGTTTGTTTGTTTGTTTGTTAGGTTGGTTGGTTGGTTTTGTGTTTCTGGTGCTGAGATATTGAAATCAGAACCTTATGCTTGCCAGGCACACACTTATGCAACTGAGCCATCTCCCCAACCTAAAATATTTTCATTTTTCTCAAATGTTTTTTTTTTAATTGAATCTTTTATTTATTTGGTACAGGGTCTCTCTTGTCTCAGCTTCCCCAGCACTGGGATTACAAGCAAGTGTCACTCCTGATTTTGGGCCAGCACAGCTTGCCCAGGGTTTTGTGACCCACACAGCATATGGTACCAGGGATCAGACTCAGTTCTTGCACTTGCCAACAGGTGCTTAGACTGTTGAGCTGTCTTCCCAGTACTGCCAAGGTAGTCTTTGTGCACTTATATAAAGGTTCATGGTGAAAAATAAACACTGTCACATACTTAGGTGTGAGGCTCATTTCAATTAAAGCAGATTATAATCATAAAACAGCCAAGACTACTCTTCTTAGTATCAGCAGTTTAATTATAGACACTGTAAGAGTTGAGCTAATTTGATCTTTGAAATCACAATACTTGTATTTGCTTCTATAATTATTAGATAATGATACATTGATACCAATTAATGAGCAGGAAACAATGTAGCTGTTTAGAAAAATGACAAGATCATGTAAACAACAGGCACTATTTCAGTTAGAATAGTGTAGTTATTCAAAAACTCTCATGATATGCCTGCTTTCATTTAACTGAGTTTCTTCTATTTCACCATTTCTGTATTAACTGGGATGATCTAATTCACTGAGAAAATAACAGGTGGGGAAGAAAGTGAATTTCTGCTCTCATCCTGTCGTAACAAGCTGTAGTTTGTCAAGAATACCGACAATCTCTCTGTTGGTGAGATGGATGGACGGCAGAGGGAGGGAGATAAAGGTGATGATGAAAGGAATTAAGAAGTGATATTTACATGTGACAACTCCACTCAAGACATGTAAATAGTATGTACCATGATACATATACTATCTTAAAAAAAGTAAGAACAAAAAAAATCATCATTTGCTTGGGTGACACTCAGGTAAGATAAATACGAACAGCCTTCTTTTTTGAATGACTCCAGGGCCTGAATGAGGAACTTCCAAGTGTTTCAGATGGCTGTTTGTCACTGCAAGCCCCAAGAAGTTCAACGCCACTATTCTAGGGAAAGTTCCAGTGTCATTTCTTCGCTGCCTGAGGAGAGCTATGTTATCTTCAGAAGTCACTTACACAAACACTAATTATTTTTACTAATCTTTTAAATGAAATTAGAAGCATATATGTGTTAGCTCTAAGTGTTTTCTTCTCAAATGTCTGTTTTGTTTTTAAACAGTCTTACTATGTATTTCAGATTGGCCTTGAACTTGAACATGGCTTTGAACTCACAGTCGTTCTCCTGTTTCAGCCTTCCAAGTGCTGGGATTATAGGCATACACCACTACCACTAGCTTTTTTTGTTTGTTTGTTTGTTTGTTTGTTTGTTTTTTGTTTTGAGGCAGTGTTTCACTGTGCAGTTCAGGCTGGTCTTGACCTCACTTTTGTAGCCCAGGCTGGTCTTGAACTCGCACTGATCCTCCTGCCTGAGCCTCCTAAATCCTGGAATTGACAGGTGTGCACCACCACACCCAGACTGCCCCTGGATTTTTGAAGTTTTATATACTGGTAGAACTTCTAAGATAACAACGAAAGTCAGATATTTCTGAGAGAAACCAGGGTTTCTTTTTCTTTGTTTTCTAATAAGTGAACACTCAGATCTACCCACTTGGAGTGAATTTTATTTTCTATAAAGCATCCATGTGCACTAAGCAACTAAAACTTCAAAAATCAGTTGAGAATGACTTGTTTTCAATAGCAACTGTGTGACAACTACTGTTTCCTGTGGGCTGGTCACATGTTATCATGTTTTAGCTATGTAAGCCTGACCGATGGAAAGAATATTAGATGATCCTAGGGGAAAACGAGGGATGGGAAAATTTGCTTCTCAAATGTTTTGCACTTTCATTGGTGACTTTGGTGTTTCTTTCTTTTTGTCTTATTAACGTCTAATCCAGACATGGGACAATTGACTTCAGATTTAGAATTCGAAAACCTGTTGTTCATGTGTGTGGACATATGTATATATTTATACACATACTTGAGTAATTCCCTTATTTGCTTGGTACATGCCTTTTGCATAACTACTATATGTACGTTATTTCTGGATATTTTGAATATGAACACGGAAAGACAAATGCTTCATAATTGAAGAACTGTGATATTAGAGATAGGACTAAACATTACATCATGCAATTAAAGTAATAGGAAAAGATTGTATTTATTTTTTTACAAGATACATTGTAATGCCATTTAAGTGTCCCACTCAGTTCTGCTGTCAAAAGCAAACTGAGTGATGCATTCACCCGCAGACCCTCTCTGTTCAGCACCAGCCTCATTCCAGACCAGCCCTTCTCTTGCAGCTCTCAGCCAGTGGCTGAGCACAGGAAACATTCAGAGAAGATCTAACTTAGGAAGACAGTGCCTCTCAGCTACTTTTCTTGTTGTTGAGACAAAATACTTGATGCACAAAGTTAAAGGAGGAAAGATTTACTTTCTTCACAGCTTTTAAAAAATTGCTATTATTATGTACAAAGTAAATTCATGGCATAGTGTTGTCTTCATTATAGGTGTTCTGAGTACAAGATGCAGACATGATTTCTTGTCTACGCATCATTAGTTCAGATCTTTCTTTTAATTGTACAAAGAGAAAGTAGCTGTATGTTTAGTCCAATAGTCCATAACAGTAGTAGATTATCAGCTCATCTGGCATTATTGGGTGCTGTTGAGGCTGCAGAGGAAAGTGACCCATGATGTATGATGTGCCTAAGGAGAGTCACCTGGAGAGAAAACATTTTCTTAGGCTTCCAAGAGAGCAAAATGGTCAAGCATTGGCCATGATTCATCCAGATGGCTGGCACTGACAAAAGAATTGCAAATCACAGTACATGGTTCCAAGGTAAACCCTGAGGGGACCTGACTGACCCATCAGACAAAAAAGTTACATTTTTTATAGTGTAGGTCTTGCTTTATCTTGGTCTTAACCATCCAGCAGAAGTCTAACCACAAGGTATGAAAAGGAAAGCCATATAAATATGCAGAGTTATAAAAGGTCAAGTCACCAGCTCCTGATATTACCTCACAGTCTGTAGAGGTTTTAGTCTGTAGTTGGCTGGCTCCAAGGCAACGTGGCAGAAGGCAGAGGGGCATCACATAGGAAAGAGTCCATGTCAAGCAGAAGGTGGGAAAGCAGCAAAGGAGGGAAGCAGGTAGTAGGGGAAGCAGCCCTCTTTCTGTCCCATTTATCCTACCCTGAGTACATGCCCTGTAGCAGGTAACACTCATACCCAGGGAGAGTACTCCCATTATCAACACCTAGAACGATACGGAACTGATGAGTGGATAATTTAGTAATCACACACACTTATTCTCAGCAACACACACCTAACCCCAGCGTCACACACTCTAGATCCAGCCACCTCTCAAAACCCTTTTCATGACTCTATGAAGCTTTGAAGGTGGTCACAAGTCCTTATCAGGACTTTTACTCACAAATACCATATGATCAAAGACTCACTGTGATACTGGCCCAACCTTGAACAGTTCACACATTCTCGGAGTTTCCTTACCTTTTGGAATTTTTTTATGTTCCCTTCACTGCCATACCTGCCATTCCATGTGTAGGTTTCCCCTAACTTTTTCTTTACATGTCCCAGGTCATAGCCCCAGTCCCACCTTAGTGTACACATCTTGAAAGACTTAAGCTAATGAGGTATCTGTTCATTGCTTATAATGTGTTAAGGAATGAATGAAAGACACCTTCACTTATTTTTCCCCAAAGCAATCCTGCATGCTAAGCTTCTAAATCAGACACTTCACAAAAACTACTAACTAGTGAGGACAAATAACTGAGAAAAAGTCACATGGTAGAGATGGAGATAGAATTTTTAATTCCCAAAATTTCTGCAAGGCAGAAACTGAAATTTTAGACACTTATTTGGGTACATTGATACCATATACACAAATCAAAGATGAAACAAAAATTAAAACAAAATGAAACTTCTCAGTGTATTCGATCAACTGGTTCCATTCAAATGTCTGTATTTGCCAAGGACATAAGAAAACTCTAAGGAAAAAACATGATGTGTTACCCTCAAAGAGCTAAGCTATATAGG
>PVJA010012908.1:0-28758 GCA_004027025.1 Myocastor coypus
GGTGGGGGGTGGCTCTAAACTGATGCTTGGTAGGGAAGACTAAAGAGAAGGAAATAGAACGTTCTCATTTACTGAAATCATGAGTGGTTCATCTCTAGTATTGAGTTGTTTAGATTAGGTTTTGATGAATTATTTTCCGATTATAGAGTGCAAGCTTCCTTCTCTCTTATCCTTATTTGATTTTGTACAGTGCTGTTTTGCTTATGGATTGGTCCTGATAAAAATAATACCCACACAGGCTGTTCACCAGGTCGTTTGTAGAGTCTTGCTTTTCTTTTTATTATTGTCTGAGCTTCATTATCACGAGGCTCATAATCTTTAAAGTGACAGATGTTTAATCCAGAGAGTCCTTACAGAATACTTCATTATGAGAAGTTCATTACAGAAGATCATTACAACTCTTTCAAGAGTACTACACTTGCCATCATTACTATTACTGCTATTATTATTACTAATTTCTATTGTTACTTTCCATATTCTGCCCAGAATTAGCTTTAGTTTGTTGTTCCCATTTTTTGCACGGAGCTATTAACTTTAATAAAATAAGTAAGTGTGTGGAACCAATGCAGCTTTTATATTGACTTCTGATTTTTCTGGAATCTATGACACTAAAAAATGAGAAAACATTGTTATATTTTTATAGTCAGAACTTTTTATGAGAGAAAATGTGTCATGGTAGGTGCATTTAATTTATTACTATATTTTAAAAGGAAAATGACCTTTTGTCTTTTTAAAAAATGTATTTAGTATAAGGTTTACAGGGTCTTACTACCTAAATTGGACATGCAGTGATTCTCCTGTTTTCAGCCTCCCAAGCACTGGGATTATAGGTGCACACCACCACATCCAGTCTCAGTTGTCATCTCGGTGTACCCCAGGGGCAGGGCCAGCAAGGCATGCCAGGGATCGAACCCTGGACACTGTGCTCTACCTAAGCAGGTGCTTTAGTCTGTTGAGCTGTGAGCCTGGCCCTCATTTTTTGAAAGATTTTGGAATGAAAAACAAGACTTTCTTTCGTGAAGTCTCTTTTTTCTTGAAATGGTTTTGTTCCTAGGAATACAGGTTCTTGACATCTGCCTCTTTGCTTGACCATTCCTACTACGGGTCTGAATGACAGCTATGCTCAATGGAATCTTTGCACTAGTTCTCCTGGAGTCTATGCACAGCAGATATAGAAATTCGATACATGCATTCTAATTCATGTGCATAGCAACAAAATATATGATCATTTAATTAACTCTTGTCTTATAATGAATGGGTACACAGTATTTTAACTCCTGTTGGAAATAAATAAAATACTTCAATGTACATTTATATTGTGTAATTTCCTTCTAAAAGTTTACTTACTGTGCTAAAGAACATATGAGTGAACTAACTTGCAATTAAGAGAGAAGTCTCAAGTATAATTTAGAGTATGTTGCTAAGATGGTATTCTTATGCTCCCAAGTTCTTCAAATTTTATTTTCTGATTATTCTCCTTACACAACCAAAATATAGCTATTGGTGTAAAGCAATTAGCATGGATTTATATTCTTCGTACATCTATTTAATCCTGTTTTAGGCTTTACCCTACGTCACAGTAATGCCCTTCATAGCAAAAAGATATGGCTCAGAGCCACACATCAAGTTGCTGTTCTGCCTCTGTTTGTTCATCTCTGAAGAGCTCCTGAGAGCTCTTGTTTCATGACCCACTTTCATTGATGCACAAACTCAGAAATATTCGACTTTAGGATGTCAAAATGTTTTTCCCACAAATGAATATATACAGAAAAAGTCTCCTTGATATTTTACTTGGATTTTATAGACTATTAATGATTTTCAGGAGTTTTAAAAGTTTTGTAGGTTTGCATTTCCTCATATCTATCTTTCTATCAGACTATTTTTATCATGTATAGGACCTTAGAAAATTAATCAGACATGTGACAAAATTATTTTTTACATTTTATCTGGGCTCTGAACATAATGTCATATAAAAAAAATCCAATCATCAAATCTATCAGTCTTTCAGATTTGGTGATTTCCTAAAGAACACCTTCCACATAATGATTTTAAGTATCCTGTTACACATCTTGCTATAATTTTATTATTCTTTCAAATTTATATTTTAATCACTACAGACAGTAATTTCAGATGACATGAGAAAATGTGCCTATTTAAGATTAATAACTAATTAAGCTGTACCTATTTTTCTGCTAAACCCTTTGTCAATCTTCGTCAGTGCGTGTGTAGTGCGTAATGTCGACACACCTTGGTGCGTCGGTGCACACACGAGGCACATCCTTGCTCCTTTTCTGCTTCCCTCCTGCGCTGCTGCCTTCTCAGCTCCTCCCTTCTCTTGATCCACTCTTTTGGGAAAGATCAGTCTTCCTGCTTCTTATTATCTGCCTCTGCTTTGCTGTTTTATTTTTACCCTGGGTTTCTCATCTAAGAGTAACTATGTGACACTTTAGCTTGTGTGTCTGATTCATTTCATTGAACATTATTGTGTCAGGGAACATCTATTTTCCTTTTGTCCTTTGAACTATGTTTTCCATCTAGATTGTGCTTACATCTGAGCCTCAATCTTATTTCATTGATGTATTTTCCAATATCTGTTGGTAATTTTGGTTTGGTAACTTTATAATGGAGTTCAATCATAGCAAGTCATTCTTTGCAATTAGTTTTTTCAATTAAAAATTGCTTCATTCCATTTCATGCTAATTTGAAAGTGGTAATGGCAGTTATCCTAGTATTGGATTTCTAGTTAGATTTGTATTAGATCTCTATGTGGTTTTAGGAAGGATGATATTTGATATACTGCTGTATCTTCAGTTTTCCTATCTGGCCTTACTGCTGTGGTGTCTGATATTAATTTGGTTATCAGAAGACATACAAATGGTCAACAGGTTTATGAAGAAATGTTCAACATTACTGATCATCTGGAAGACGTAAAGCAAAGCCACAAGGAAATATGACTTCATTCTTCTTACAGCAGCTGTTATCACAAAGATACAAGGGAACAAATGCAGTAGAGGATGGGAACTAAAGGGGCCCACTGTGACTGTTGATAGGAATGAAGAGAAATGCAGCAATTATGGAAAAGAAGTATGGATGGCCCTGCAAAGACCAAAATAGCTATCATATGCTCCAGCAACCCCACTCCTGCTTATATGTGCGGAAATGAGGTCAGTATACTGAAGAGAAATCTACACTTACTTGATTATTGCACTGTTATAATAACCAAGGTAGAGAAATAGTGTAAGTGTTCGTTGGCTGGTGAAAGGGTAGCGACAATGCCTTATGTATACATAGTGGATTACTATTTAGACATTAAAAATGATGGAACTATGTCATAACAATAGAGATAGAACTGGAGACCATTAAGTGAAGTGAAACAAGCCAGGAATGGAGAGACAAGTCCCGCATGACCTCACTCACATGTGGAATCTAAAAAGGAGTTATCCTTTAGAAGCTGGTAGGAATCGTGGCTAAAAGAGGCTGGAGAGGGCAGGAAGGGATGGAAAAGCTTAATCAAAGACCACTAAGTAACAGATAGAAAAAGAAGTTTTGATGATATTCTGTTGCACATGAGAGAGATTAAATAAAAATACATAATGACAACATACTACATGTTTTTAAGAACCAGATGCAAAAATGTTAAATATTTCATAGCAAAAACATTGTGATTGATAAAATAGACGTTTACTTTGATTTAACATTATGCCAATGTATACATGTATGAAAATAACACATGTTACCGTCAAACATAGTTTTTATACATAAATTTAGGAAACTAGATTATAGTAAACTTTTCATATTTTTCCCTTCATGTATTTAGCAACAATTTGTTTTCTTTCAATTTTAACTTTCTTAAATATAAATTGTACACATAGCTAGCAGATGAATATTGTTTTTTAATACAACCTGTCATAAGGGAATTTCCATTAGCTGTGTGATGCAATATATTTGTTTTTAATTAAAGCCATGTTAAGATGATACATTTTATATTAAAATGGAAGACAAATTAAATTATCATCATTATAATTGTAGTAACATGTATTCTCTTCCTGTTAATTCTAAAATTACAAAGTACAGTCTTTTAAAAGTTGAACCAAGTGTCACATGGAGACAACTGATATGACCTTATCCATTAACTCAGCGGTTCTCAACCTTTCTAATGCTGTGACCCTGCAGTACAGTTCCTCATGTTGCGGTGACCCCAAACCAAAAAACAATTTTGGTGGTTACTTCAAAACTGTAATTTTCCTACAGTTATGATTCGAAATCTAAATACCTGATATGCATTATGTATTCGTTCGACCCCCGCCGGCGTTGCAACCCACAGGTTGAGAACTGCTGCATTAACTGAATCTTTCATATATTTTGTGGTTCTTAGGTAAAACCCTCTCAATTTTACCTTTATAAATACATTATTTAAATTATATAAATACATTATTATAAATACATAATGTTTATAAATACATTATTTTTTTTTCTCAGTTTTGCCTCTGAGAATTCACACAACATGTACTTGTGATTTTCTATGCTCACAATCTTTATATTCCATTGCATGCCTTGATTCAATAGCTAACATTTGAGTTCATTAACAGGTAATAAAGGTTTGAGTATTTCTTCTAAATGTTATCAGGTAGGCTTCATAATGATGTAAGGACAAATAACGTTATGAGATTAGAGCTCTGATTTTTAGCTTTAGTTGATGACAAACCTTATTGTACTTCTTATTTTTTATTTGTATTTTAGTGAAGGGTCTACAGGGTGTTCAGGGTCTCACTACTAGATTGGACTCATAGTTCTCTGCCTGTTTACAGCCTCCCAAGAGCTGGGATTACAGGCATGTGTCACCACACCTAGTCTCAACTGCTGCCTCAGCGTGCCCCAGGGAGGGCCAGCATGGAAGGCCAGGGGATCAAATCCCAGACCCCTGCACCTGCTTGCAGGCATTTTAATCCACTAAACTCGTTGGCCAGCCCTGACAAACCTTATTCTAGAAGAGAGAAAATGTCTATTGTAGGCTTCCTACCTCAAATTAAGAACATACTTAAAATATAGAATAGCATCATAGTTATGCCCATAAAATCACTCCTGATTTTAGCACAAAATAGTGTGAGAGAATACAAATATTATGAATCAAGTGAGGATTTTCAGTATCACTGAGAGAAATACTCTTCAGGGCAATGATTTCATGGAAGAATGATTTGTCTTGGTTTTTTGACACATGGTCTTGCTATGCAGTTCAGGTTTGCCTTGAGCTCACTTTAGCCCTAGCTGGTCTCCAACTCTTGGCAACTCCTGCTTCAGCTTCCTGAGTGCTGGGGAAACAGACATGTGCCGTCATTCTTTGTCTTAATTTAAAACTATTGTGCATGCAAATTTGAAGACATTATCTCATTGTTCTTGTCTTCTCAAGAAAATAAATGGGAAATACAAAATATTTCACATTCTAATCATCTTTTCTGTTCTGTTCTTTATTATTGAATATTTGAAGTACCTACTGTGTTGGAAAGCCATAGGAATTGACTGGAAAATAGTTTTTGTCTGTTACCTAAGGCGGTTGTTTCATAAGTAACTCATGTGAGCAGAAAGATTTGCTGATTAAATTTAAGTGTGTCATTACACTTCTGCTTTCTATCTTAGAATAGATTGGAGGACATGGTACATTTTCCAGCAGGCTGCAAGGACATCTGCCAGATCAGCAGCCCTGTGGAAGCAGTGGTCCTTGTCAGAGAGGCCTGACCTGGGCGGACGGTCAGGGCTTGGTCTCGTGTTGTATTGGTCTGCAGGTTCTCTTCACTTCTGGGGTAAGCCTTAGAGCTGGCACGCTGCTTTGTTCTGCCTTAGCTGCAGGCCAGAAGCTTTGATATTTCATCCAGCTAAGAATATTTTCTAATAGGAAGTACGGCTTTTTCTTTAAGGTTTCAGCACTTTGTAAAGGTCTATTCTTCAGTTCCTGAGTTGGTTTTTCTACTTATCTATACGTTGTTTTTAGGGAAGGGTCTACACGGTGTTTGGAGTCTTACTGTTAAGTCAGACTGGTAGTGATCTGCCTGTTTACAGCCTCCCAAGAGCTAGGATTACAGGCACACAACACTATGCTCAGTCTCAAATGCTGTATTAGTGCGCCTCCATGGGGAGGGGGTTCTGGCCCAGCAGGCCTGAGGATCGAACCTCTGACCCCTGCACCTGTTTGCAGGTGCTTTAATCTGCTGAGCTAGTTGACTGGCCCTTATAGGGTATTATAAATAAGAGGTGAAAGTCTTAGTCACATGGATACTTTTAAAAAAAATTTTCCTTGCTTAATTAAAATTTAGGTAATAAAATGCCTAAACACATATACAACTTAGTTAATTATGGTAATTTTCAAGTCTCCATATCCACCTCTTCCCGCCCGGTAGAGTAGACTTTGGTGCTCAGCGGCAGGCAGCCTTCCATGTATCTCTCCCCAGCACACTCTCTCCTTTCCCTCAAACCGTAGCCTCTATGTTAGCTTTGTGTAGAGTACAAATGATTCTTTACTCATCCTTATAATTTCAGAAACAAACAAGCATTCCTAAACATCATAATTTAGTTTGACCTCCCTTTCATTTCCTCTTGTTCCTTGTAATTTATTTGTTAAGGCAACAGGACTATTTTTCTTACAGTCTTTCCCATACCTTGTTCATACTGATCGTGTTCACAGCCATCATTTAAAATGCTCCTTTGTAGCTTTTGTAAATTTCACGGGATTTAGAAGCTCATATTTTGGCACAATCCTGCATGTGTCCTTTCTTTTGTCTCTGTCCTCTATTCTCTTTCTATATATTTCTATTGCAAGTTAAGTGCTATGGTTTTTAAACTGGTGTCTGCGAAGCCTTATGTCTCGTAGGTGGGGACTTTAGGTGATTAGACCTCAGGAGTGTGCAGCTCAGCAGCGGAGTAGCACATTGATGCGTTCACAGCTCTGGGGGATGTGGGGAGGTGGAGCCTAGGGGAGATGGGTAATGGGGGCATGGCCTGGGAGAGTCTCTCTCTGTGCTTCTCCCTCCTTGCCTCCTCCTCTTCTCTCCCTTCTTTCTCTATTCCTCTCCTCATCTCTCTGCTTCCTGTCCACCACACCCCTCTGCCAGGCCATCCTACCTTGGATTCAGCCAACTATGAACCAAAATATGAGCCATAATAAACTCCTCCTTTAAACTGTGTCAGATACTGTGTCTCAGCACCAAGAAAGTGACCACAACATTAAGTGTTCTAAACTGTACTCTCTGGAGATTGACCTTTCGTTGCGCAAGCCATTTACTTTCATATTGTTACTTTATACAGAAATGTGTATTTGAATTTCACACATACGCAATTCTCAACAGCAACCATGTTCTTTTGTGTTATCCATTGAATTACTGAAAAAAAATTGGAGAATATTTTTTCCTCCAGCAAGAGTTTCATATGTATGTTTTGAGCTTGAACCTCTGCTAAAGTTCTAATTCAACTTGTATCAGTATTTGTGTCTTCCTGCACATTGGTGTTGTTGGTGTGTGATGTGGGATGAAGGGGGAAGAAAAGAAAACTAGTAAATATTTAAAGAATTTTTTTAATATCTTCAGTTGATTTCTGGGGCTGACTTGATGTCCTGAATCAATTCAAAACATTTATCCTCAGTAATATTTCGGCTGGAAGAGCCAGAATTCGCCTGAGCCAGTATACGCAGCAAACGAGCATGGCAGGATGCACCCGCCTCTTACTGGATGTTCCATCAGCATTCACAGAACTCTTTCCTAGTAGCACCTGAACTTTTGCAGTACAACAAACAGTGCAAGTATTAAGTGACACTAACACGAAATAATTGGTGCATCTTTTGATAACATTTTGATAGCTTTTATGTTTGATAAAATATATAATTTTATATAAGTTTTTAAAGACTTTTTTCTCATTGGGATGTTAGTGTACAGTTTTGCAAGGCCTGCATGTGATCATTTTTTTGTTTAGAATTTAATGTTGACCAGGGTGTGAGCATGGAAGGGGAACAGATGTACATTCAACATATTTTGATTAAAGGCTCCAAAGAAGAACTTCAAAGGGCTAGCCGAAAAGCTCAGAGGACTAAAGGGCCTGCTTAGGCAGACACAGGGACTGGGGTTCTATCACCGGTTTGCTATGCAAGCCCTGCCCCAGGGGAGCTCTGAGATGGCGACTGAGGCTGGGCATGGTGGCGTACATCTGTAATCCCAGGTTCTGGGAGCCTGAACATGGGCAGATAACTATGAGTCCTACCTGTGTAGTGAGACCTTGTGGACCCTTACTAAAAATACAAAAACAATAACAAAAAAAAAAAAAAAAAAAAAAGAGGACTTTCAGAGCTGCCTCAGAAACTGGCCAGAATGACAATAGAACTGTGTGCAAAGAGGACTATTTTGAAGTGGATTCATAACAAATTTTTTTTAGTGCAATAAATCTTTAACTTGAACAATCACCCTACACTCTAATCACACTTTATGTACAATTTGCTCTTGTTGCACTTTCTTTCTCTCACTTTTGATACCCTTGGTAGGAAGCATGGGTGTTTTTCATCACTGAAGCTCAGTTTACATGTCGGGGTTGCTTATGGAATTCTTGGTTTTAACAAATGGTGAAAGATGAAGCAATTTTTATTTATCCTGGTGGGCCGCTGGTACTAACATTGGTAGGTTTCCAGGCACTTGGTAATGTAAATTGCGAGAAGCAGCCTGCAATTCCCCCACCTTCAGAGCTGAGGTGACCCAGCCTACTGTCTCTTTTCTTCTTGGTCTCCTTCCAGGGCCAGGAGAATTCAGACACTGCTGAGTGGCCAATATGGATCTTCTCCCATGGATCCACTGTTCCCCGCAACACGAATTCTTCCTGAAATTTGTCACTAGCGTGTACCTCTTTCGGAGGTCCGCTGCTCACATCAGAGAAAACCTGAGACTAGTTCTTTCTCCCAGGAGCCTAACCCGACTATGATATCATTAGCATCTGGCTGTGTCTATGCTAGAAAAGCTGTTTCACTCAGAAAAACGAGGTATATGTAAGTTGCTAGTGGAAGGCAAGAGAAAGACATTAGGAGCCATGTTCCTAAGTCTTTTACAGTAAATCTCAGATAAAATTTATACAGTCAATTTTGATTATGCATACATTTTTTGTGGTTGTCTCCATTCAGGAAGCGACATTATTTGCAGACCCTCTTATTAGACGTGGACATCACAGTGGCTCATGTGGCTCGTGGTCACCACATGGTCATCCCTACACCCTCTGCAGGTCAGCAGCGGGCACAACAGGAGGCCTATGGGCAGCTCGGCGCGGTCAGTTACCTCTCGGGCTTGGGGCACGAGTTTCCCATGCCTGCGGGCTCTCAGGCCCTCTCCATCATGCCCAGCAGTGATACATGTTTTTTTCTTCCCATTGGAACTCTCTCTTCTGATGGTTTCCACTTCAGTTCTCTCCTTTCATATCTGCTGGTTCTCACCTCCAACCCGGGCTCCTGTGTGTCACACAAAGAACGTAGGCCTCAGCTTCTCACAGATCAGATGTAGGACCCTGCTGTTTCTTTCACCTGATTCACAGGGGTTCTCAGTGTCACCATGTTGGAAGAATCCAACCATCTTACCTATCTCTTTGGAAAACTCTTAATCCACATCAATAGAGTGTGTCACTATGCATTAGATGCACTTCCATGATGTGCATTCCGAGTAGGCTAGAAAGCTAGCGTTATTCCCAGTGTTTCATCTCCCAAATATAAACCTGTGACAAATCCTTTCATTTCGATGTTTCTATCCTGCTCTCTCTGCGGTTGTGCCCATCATAATATGCTTTCCTAGGAGTAATGCCCTGCTATCCCTCTTTGGCATCTTATATTCTAGTCTTCACATATCCATAAAATATCTTGATGTAAATTTAGCACCTTATTTTGTCTCCTTCTGTATTTAAATCATTTTTGATAATTTAATAAAATAAAATTTTGTATGCTCTGCAACCATATGACTTACATGGGCCATCCCATTGTCTTTAGCTTCCTACGTTTTCTTATTTCCCCCGGTACACTCCCACCTGCACTGATTATTTTCAAGTTGCTTAAAATGACCAAATTTGTAGTTGTGGAAGGTCTTGCAACAAGCCTTCTGCACCTGCCAAATGTGTCTTTTTCCTCTTTGGATTCCTTACTTTTCTCTTCTTATTAGAGATGCTTTTCCCTCTCTGTCTCATTTAGTAATTCCATAACCTATTTATTTCCTCTGTGGTAGTTATAAGGCAATTTTCTGATTTAATTTTCTCATCTAAAAGAATGTACAGCTTTAAATAAGCTTTAAATAAGTAATACTATTAGCTGCTTTAATGGTTACTTTGAAAACTAAATGAATAAATCCATACAAAAGTTTCAAACAGGCATCAGTGCATAGTTTCTTATAAAGAGCTTCAAATGTTTCAAGATTTGTAGACCACGCAAGATCTTTTCCTATTGTTTGCTAGTCCTTTTTTCCTACAAATATAAACTTAGATTTTTCTTTCTATAAATACAGTATGCTAACTAGGCTCAACACAGGCAGTAACTAAGTGATCCCTGGGGTACTGGTACCTGGTGCGTGCCCCATAAATATTAGTTATTCTTATACATTGAATACTGCCATTGTTTATTGTCCACTTTCTTTTTTTTTTTCTTTCTTTCTTTCTTTTTTTTGCCTTTTTGAGACAGGGTCTCACTATGCAGTTCAGGCTGGCCTTGAGCTCAGTTTTGTAGCCCAGGCTGGTCTCAAACTCGCACGGATCCTCCTGTCTCAGCCTCCCGAGTGCTGGGATTACAGGTGTGAGCCGCCATGCCCGGCTTATTGTCCACTTTCTTGTTTAAAATTATCTCTCATTAAAATATCGACTAAAGAACATTCTGCACATTTGTAATATTAATTAAATCACTAGAGACAAACTAATTATTCAGTAAACTTGATAAATAGCATTCAGTATATTATATTAGTTTAGCAACTATTGTTCAGTTCTTTTGGGAGGAAACAGAAGTGAATTCATTCTTTATTGAAAAGCATAATGCATATAATTCAGAGAGTTAAAGCCTAAATTAAAATCATAAAAGTGCCAGGAGAAAACTAGATTAAAAAAAAAAAAACTTGTAATAACAAATGAGTTCAAAGCCTACTCATAAAGAAAAATCTGATAAAAATGCTACATAATAAAAGTAATAATTTAAAATCAGAAGGCATGTTGATCAGCGAATGGGCAGGAGGCCCTTTCCTAAACCCACTTAAATCAAAATAGTCCTTTAAACTAACTCCTCTTAGTAGTTGTCAAACTCATGTTATTTTTTCAAAGAAAAAGGCAGAAATGGCTTGGTTGCTCATCTGAAGCGTGCTCTGTCGGTATGGGATTATGGGATCTCCCCATTACGTGTGGAAGGATGGTAAAGGTTATACATCCATCAAAGTGGTTTCTCTTACTTGCAAAACTCAGAATATCAGTGAATTGGAGAGCAAAATAAAGAACAGAGGAGGATCGGGAGAGGCAGGACAGAGGAAAGGAATGGGGAAGAAGAAAGAATCAAGCGTCACGCGCCAAGTTCCCAGGATGAGCGCGATCACGCTGCGCCGCAAACGTGGAGAGTTAGAAAAATGAAGTGCGTGTGGATCTGCTGCTGCGGTGTGGGGTGACATACAGTGATAAGTACGGACTGCCCCCACATTCCAAAATATATGCATAATTGTAAGAATTTTGAAATAATCATTGGCTTGATATTTTCTTGTTCTCAGGAAAAGCCGGGCAAAGACACTAGTATAGGAAGACTTAACATCAAATTTACATTGCTTATTTTTTATTATGCCTGTCTGTTATTTTTCAACAAAATACAAAAACATAAAGAAATTTTCTTCTTCAGCATATGAATACATTGGGAATAACAGACTAACTTTAAAAAGTTGTTTTACAAGTTGTTATTTAAAAATTTCTTAATCTTTGAGTAGCTTGAAGTTCTTAGCATAATTCTTCAATTTCTTATTACTTGCTAATTTTCCATTTCCTTAAGATATAGGAGCCAGCCAGATAGCTCAGCAGATTAAAGCATCTGGTTATGCAGACGTAGGGACAGGGTTCAATCCCCAGCCTGTTATGCTAGCCCTACCTGTGGAGTGTGCTGAGCCGGCAGTAGGGTCTGGGCATAGTGGTGTGTGCCTGCAAGCTCAGCACTTGGGAGACTGAAAAACAGGAAGATCACTAGGAGTCTGATCTGTGTAGTGAGACTCCATAAACTAGAATACCCACCCCCCAAAAAAAAGAACCATCTAGCAGAAGACTCTGCAGAGTTTTCTTTTTTCTTTCTTTATACTTGTCCATGGTCAATTTAACTTGATTTGCTACCATGCTAAAAATATGGAATTCAGAAGATGATCTGATTGCTACTCACATAGACCAAATGAACTTGAGTTTTCTTATCTTACCAGTTTATTCCTTTATTTTTCATTTATGTCTTCAGTACAGGTCTCACTACACAATTCAGACGCACAGTGACCCTTCTGTTTTCAGCCTTCTAAGCACCATGCCCATACTCAGAAGCTAGCTCATCTGCCTGGGAGTGGGGCCAGTGGGGTATATGACACTGGGGATACAAACCTGGTCCCTGGTCCTTGCGTTTGCCGAAACATTCATCTTACCAGTTTCAATATACTGTTGTTTTCTAATTGATGACAATTGACTACTGACAAGCTGACTGCTTTTCTTACATATTAGATATATAAATTTATTTATTTATTCATTCATTTATTTTATTTTAGTATGGGAGATTCAACTCAGGACCTTACACTTGCCAAACAGGTGCTTATGCTACTGAGCTATTTCCTTGGCCCTGCTTTATAGATTCTTTATAAAATATATTTCTCTATTCAAGTGGATAAATATTTGGGGGTATGAACTTATACAGGAAATAAGAAAATATTATGGCAGGATCACAAAAGATGAGTATAAGTACCCTCTTGAATAATTTTTAAGATTAGTACAAAGTACAATTATTATTAGCAATAACACATTAAGAGTAACGACCAAGATAATTAAAAACTATTTATTTATTTATCTATTTATTCATTTATGAGACAGGGTGTCACTATATAGCTTAGGCTGACCTTGAACTCACTATGCAGCTCTGAGGATAACCTTCGACTCATAGAAATGCTTTTGCCTCAGCCTCTCGAGTGCTAGGATTACAGGCATGTACAAACACACATGGGTGCATTTTAAGCTTAAGGGCAACATTTCTGATCTGAAGTCTCACAGTGGTGCCCAGGCTGCCTTTGAACTCCAGGGCAGGAGTTATCTTCCTGCTGCTTCATCTTCCCAAGTTGCTGGGATCAGAGATGCAGGCCACCATGTCTGCTGTTGAATTTTTATTACCTTATAAGTACGTTTAAATCTATTATATTTGTGTAAATAACCTAAATTTATGCCTCACAACAGAAGATGTCTTTAGACAGGTTTTGGCATAATATGTTGCTAGATACCAGGGATAGCCATAGTTTTATCCATTGTACTTGTGAAAGTATGAAGTGAGGGAAAGGCAAATACTTTGCCTTCAATCCTGCTACCAAGTGGCTGGCTCCCACATTCATTTTTATTGTCTTCAGAGCCTACTACCTGCTATTCTATGTTTTTTTCTCAACAAGTACTCGGCTGCATTCTACTGCAACAGACAAAATTTTAAGCAGAGACATGTATTACATCACTTACTCCTATCTAAAACCCTCAAGTTGAGGTTCCTTCTGCCTTACAAATGCAGAAAACAAGGCCTAAGAAGGAAGCACAGTGGCTTGGCTCTGCTACAGGGTGCAGTGCTGAAACGTGTGTCATGTTGGGAGTTGGAGGCAGGATTGGTGCACACATGTTCTGTACATGTGCACAGAAGGAAGAGACGTCACAGAACTACCCAGGAAGAAGAAACAGCAGCAACAACAGAGCCAAGCACAGCAGAACCCATGGAGAAGGGCTATGAGATACCCAAGACCATTCTCCAGTGTGGAGACCAGCTACGGGGGAGGGGGCGCGACGCACTCGATGCATTCATGTGTTCAAGAAGTGTTCTCTGCACGGGGCATTGGCACACCTTTTCTCCCCAGCGCATATTCTTCTGTAGATCCTCACATTTTGTCCTGGGCCTCAGCCTGCTTTTACTTCACATTCAAGGTGAAACCATTCATGTCAACACAAGAAGCTGCCACATTCTTTTCTTCTGCTTGGACGAAGGAACAGACGCCCTCCTTTTCTCCAGGTGTTGCTCATTCTTCAAATGCCTGCTTATACATAATTTTTAAGACATGTCAGCGTTTGACTCTGTTTCTTCATTCCACCTGCTGTTATGATTCATATCTAAATATTGTATTGGCATATGTCTGTAGTATAAGATGATTGCATTCCTCCGGGGGAGTCGGTGGATGGAGTGCAGGGCAGTGAGTGGCACATTTGCATTTTTCTGTTCCTTTTACTGAGCTCCCTCACCCCACCGTGCACCTCCGGAACTCCTTCCAATACTTTTCACTGTGGGTTTTTCTTATCTCTATCTATTCTGTTAGTCAATGCCCCTCTCAAAAAGAAAAAAAAAATTACAATATTCCTTTTCACCTGAGAGTGCCTGCAACATTTGGCACATACTAAGGACCAAAAACGTCAAATGATAAATGAACAATGAAATAGAAGAAAAATACATTAGTGAGTTTGATGTATAGCTACGCAGTTCAGAAAGCAGGGCTCACATTTGATGTGGTAGCAAATCCTGTTGGATCTATTTTAAAAATCTGTCCAGAATCCAACCATTTGGCAGCCCTTAAACTGCTTAGTTGCTATCATTTCTTATTTTTTAAAAAAATTATTACTTTTAAAAAGAAATCACGGGGCTGGGGATATAGCTCCATGGCACAAGTGCCTGCCTGGAAAAGTGCAAGGTTGTGAGTTTGAACCCTGGTCCCACCAAAAAAATAAAAGAAAACAATCACAATGAGATTGTTTCAAAGCACGTTAATAGGACAGCCACAATATTTAACACAGTGCATATTGTTGTCTTCATAGTAGTTATTCAGAGTACAAGATGCAGACATGATAACTCTTCTAAACACTATTGGCACAAATATTTCTTCTCACTGAACTAAGAGAAAATAGTTGTGTGTATAATTCAACATTCCATAATAGTAGCAGGTTATCAGCAGAGCTGGCAATGTCAGAAGCTGTTGACTTGGGTCTTTTACAGCTCAGCATACTAATCTGGCATTACTTTTTATGCTTCATGGTTAAACTTTTCTGCTGGGTATTAAGGCCAAGTTAAAGCAAGACCTATATAACAGATCATGTAACTTTCGTATCTGACAAGGTCAGTCAAATCCCCTCAGGATTTACCTTGAACCCATGTGGAGCATTTTGTAGAACCTTTGTCAGTGACAGCTGTCTGGATGAGTCATGGCCATTGCTTGAGCAGTTTACATCTGTGACAGCCTGAGAAAATGTTACTGTCATGTCTTAACTGGTTCATGCAATAACTTTTTGATTCCTTCCGCTGCTTGCTAACCTTCCACCCTCAGTTCTGTTTCCCCAGATGTGCCCTGCCAGGGCTTTCCATGACGTGCTCATTCCTGCCACTTTCCCTTCTTGGTGAGATGCCACATTTCCCTTCTTTTTTCATCATTGACTTTATGTATATTTATATCATGTCTGTTTCTATCTCACCTATATGTACATATGGATCCATATGATTTTATATACAATGATGAATGATTATTGATAAAATACAAGTTAGCATGTTGTCAGCTAAATCACATTCTGGCCTGTTGTTTATATACCTACTAGAATATACAGTAGGAAAAAAAAAACTCTTTAATGTTTTATGTGGGTTGAAGATAAAGCATGATGGAAATATGCTCAATACATATTTGTTCTAATAATGACACATTGCTCAAAAATTCTAAGGCAACTTAAAAGTAAAAATAATGTGAAGACAAATGCTTTGTATCTACAGCACCTTTTTTTTTTTTTTTCCTGAACTGGAGATTGAACTCAGACCCTTATTCTACTGAGCTATCTCCCCAGTCCTACTGTCTACAGCACCTTCTATACTTCAAGTAATCCTGGTTTAGAGTGATCAAGTAGATTACGGAAAATGATCTGATTTCGGATATTTGCTTTCCAGTGACTACAAGGTCAAGCATGTGGACGTTCTGTGCTTCAGCCTGAAGCAGGGAGAGTGTCCCCTAATGGTAAGGAAGGACCTGATGCTCCGGGTGTGACTTTGCTGGAGTTTGGGAGAGGGAAGGTGTACGTGGCAGACCTGCTGGCAGACACAGCCTGCAGGTGGAGTATGATGCGCCTCTGTGACACTGAGGTGAGTGACAGCTGTGACAGTGGCACTGGGAATCTGCTTCATCTGAGTATCTCTGAACTGTCATCCCACTCCTTAGTTAGAAAGAAAGTGTGATCCTTATGATACGGGCAAGCAATTTTCTCTTAAATCCCAGAGATGGGTGCTGTTTACCATGAGAATGCTACTGCAGATACTTCTGATCAAACAGTGGATTTTCACAGGAGCTTCTTGCATCTACCCATGCAGAGCACGGAATGCATGTGGCTTTGCAGGGTGCTCACTGTATTAGAGACCCGGTAAGTGGAAGCTAAAATACAGCTCATGTTCTCTTTTTTGTGCTCCAGAAGGACAGTTTTAATTTTCCCCAAACCACTAATAAGCTACTAGTCATAAGTAATCACATGGATCCATGCAAATATATGTGTCTTAGCAGAAACAAGTTGCTCTATGCAGCAATCATCCACAAGTGAATAAAATGCTGGAGAAGACAGGCTTCCTTTTCTTCTTGTACCTGCCTGCCACCTACTCTATAAAGTGCTACAGGTCAGTGGCAGTGCTGCCTAGCTGAGTCACTGAAGGGGACAGAATGAGCAGGCCACAGTTGCACAACGGAGTAACATAATGAATTACACGAGGCTTCTGTGGGTCAAAACATAGCCTTCAGATACTTTCCTGAAAGTAGAAACAAATGAGACTGAGTGTTTAGGTAGAGAGTGCTGTCACAGACTGAGAGACGTCAGGAGTGGTTATGGTGCATCTCCTGAGATGGGCAGAACAAGGCTTTGTGAGCTTTACTGTGAATATTTAAGAGAAAATGATCTGGTTGACCACTTCGAGTTGTTAAAGCAAGCTCAATGAGGAACAGAAATAAATAGATTCAATAAAAGATGCAAGAAAAGGAACACACATGGAGGAGAATAAACGAGTCACACAATGCAGCAGCAAGCAGAAACTTCGGCTGGATTGATACACAGGTGTGGCTTTTGCATTTTATGCTTGTCCTGATGCTGGGGTGTAAGCCCATGGTCCGTGCATGCAGCTACACGTCCACCCAAATTTTCTTTTATTTCAAGCCAGGGTCTCATCAGTGGCTCTGCTGCCCAGGTAGCACCTTCGTCCTGCCACCTCAGCCTCCGGGAGTGCTGGGACCCTAGGCCTATGACATCAGACCCAGCTCTCAGTGTTTCTTCTTTGAGAGGGAAAAAATAGTCAAATTTACAAATGATCAACTTGACTGAATGATAAAAGGCTCATAATCTCACAACTAACCAACAGAGAGAGAAAATAATATTATGAAAAAGTAATCCAAAGCGGTCTTCAATATAAGCATCCTTGACAATACATTATAAATCTGATATAGTAAGCCTCTACAATCAATGCCACTAAGATTTATTTATATTTCTTGAGAATATGCCTTTTCTAAAACTGGTTTAGATTCCTGCGTATATTAATCCACTGAATCTCTGTAAATCATAAGCAGTGTTTTATTTATCCTTCACTTACAGAGCAGAAAAAGAAAATAATGTGAATTTTCACATTTAGTTATGGAGGAACCAGAAACTGAATTCAGGAAATCAGCTGAATATCCGAGTCTTGACCCCTCACCCTCACACCAACCTACTCACCAGTGTCTCAAAATGCAATGCTATTAGCAAAGTTACAAAGTTCAACATAAACACAGAAAATATCACACTTGAAATATACATGAAAAAATGTTCAGAATATATGTTAGGAAAACTAAATGAATTGGAAAACATAAAGGAATATAGATAAGTAGAACAATCTTTGCTGATCCTCATGAAAAAGCTATCTCTGTATGGATTCAATTCAATCCTTGAGTCCTCCATGGGTACAGAAGTGTGCAGGAGCTGGGGTGGGCGGCAGCGGCATGGCCCCGTGCTTCTAAGCAACGTTTGGAATTGCAGCCATGAAATGAGAGCCAGACGAATATTTAAAAAAGAATTCTAATGGAGTAGAGTTTAAAATGGAAGCGAATGAACGTAAAATCTTAAATAAGAAAAATTGAAACATTTCAATAGTTCAGCAAGAGTTATTAACAGACCAGCAGCTCCAAGTAAACCCTGAAAGCAGAAGAATACATGTAATGTTTACATAAGATAAACATATAGAAGCGATTCGAGTAAGTGAAGTAGCACTGGATTATGTAACAATGGGCATAAAGTTGGTCAGAGTTTTTTCACATAATTTTTTAGTACATATTAGTGTATCAATTAATGGGCTTAGCTTTAGCAAATTTGTATACAAACATAGCACACTTTTATAATTCATCATTCATTACTGTCATTACCTGGTTTCACATTTGGAGAGAGGTTTTGTAGCGTATAATTGAGTTTGATAGTACCTTTCTACCTACATTGGTGGTACATTGTACCTTACTGCTCTACATTGCTTCCAGTTATTTGCAGTAAAAAGTGAATTTCTAACTTCTCTTTTAGGAAAACTGTTGCATATGAAATTAATCAAATTAAGAATATAATGTTATAATTACTTATGAAAAACTGTAAGAGTTTTAAATAATATCTTTATATTTCCTAGTTTTATTTTTCTATTAGTCATGCTGCAGTACATTACGATCACATCCCTCATAGGGCGTTGCTACATGTGTATAATTTTTTTTCCCACTGCCTTCTCTCCTCCTGCCCTATCTGCTCCATGTCTCGGTTACCTTTCCATTTTAAAGATCTATGTCCCTGTTTCCTATTAGCTATCTGATTTTGCTTTTTATTGTAATTTGAGTTTCTCGTGTAAGAGAGTGCACAGCAGAGTTAAGCTTCTATATCTGATTTATCTCAGTAGACATCATGGTCTCATACCTTACTCTACCTTATTAATCTTCGTAGGTGCACTGTGGGGCAGATAATTTTAAACGTGGAAGCTAAGACCGAAAAGTTGCTAAACATTCTGAGGTGTGCATAATTAACAAACCCAGCTGCTTTGCTCTAAATCTGTAGTAATTTCATTTTACCTTGCATTTTGGCATGCATGTTTACTGGAACACACCCAGAGGGCCTGGTAATGAAGAGTGATTAAATCACCACTAATGTTGCTTGCAGATATTCCAAAATAACAAGTGCAAGCTAAGAGATTTTGATCCAGGTGACAGCAATTTTAGAAAAAGCCTGAATAGTGCAGTTGCTTTTGACTAAAGGTGACTGTTGCCGAAAGTGAATGAAATACAGTGAAAAACACACGAATAAACACACGACACTTTGTCAGCATTTGAACTCATTACGGTCACCATGAAAAGGTTATGTCATGTCCCAAATCTCAGACTCACTCCAACTTAAAACAAAATTCAAGAAAACGCCAGTATTATTTGACAACCACTATTTTTGTTTTAGTGAAGTGACACCTCATTTTTAATTAAATAGTGTAGTTTTTAATTCATGGTAGTGGAAGACATTTAGGCACTGTCACTTAGAACATCTGAGTCCCTGAAGAGATGAGCTGAGAGACGAACTGTGGACATGTTTTGTATTACAAGGGTCCTAGGATCTTAGGACACATTATGCAAGAACAGGAAGAATCATTCTCATGAGAAGCTTCCACACAGCTGATGAAATGATCACACACAAGGCTAGCCCATGTACCTGAGCGCCGCAAGACAAGCAAGTAGGCTATTTGCTCTGTGAAGTTGATATGTTGATGTTTATCGACTTCAAATCTGTCTATGGCTCAAAATGATCTTGTGACATACAAATACTATATAAAAATCATTATTCATGCAGATGCTATGGGAAAAAATAAAACCTTAGAGAAAAGAAAATCTTCTTTTGCAATTACTCACTCTCCTAGTACTCAAATGTGAAAGGACGTGTAGGAGAGATACGATGCAGACACAACTCTGAAAAGGCCCTTTCTTTCCTCAGGAAGACTTACACGCAAAGGATTTGTTGCATAAATATGAGAAACATGAACAGATTAGCTTCCTGGGAGGTCAAACATTTAATAGTGAACTTTGTTAAATTACTACTGATGTTGAGTAATTTACTAGAAGGGCAGTGCCCGTGGACTCTTAGATGTGTCTCTTGACTGAGAGGGGCTTGACTGTGGATGCAGTACACTGTGGCATCTGCCGGGACCGCCCAAGGGGAGAGGTTAAAGTGAAGGATCATGCTGTGCTCCTTATTCCAGGCTTCACGTTCTAGGGAGGGTGGCAGGCAGATAGAGAAACAAGGGTCAGAGCAGTTGCTTAACCAGAAGGCTTTACTCCAAATGGTGAAATTTTCTGACTTGGCTCCTGTTGAGCATGGTTTGTTGATAAGTTGGTAGACATCCAGCTATGGTGCTGACTGATGCCAGTTTTTCTGCCAGGGAAAGATATTGCAGAAAAAGTTTCTCTTATGTACTTTTCATGCGGGTTTAAAAATGCTAGCTGATATCCATAGTAATTTACATACGGCAAAGATACTTCTACACTTTCAGGGAATGGAAAAGTAGAGCAGTTTTTATTGTAGTTTGGATCCACTTGGGGATGACATACAGAGGGTATTTCTAAGAGGCATTTCAACGGAAGCAAACATTTACTTAGCTCACTGTTTGTGGAGGTTTCAGTCCATACTTGGCTGGCTCCAAGCAGGGTGGCACATGGCAGAGTGCAGCAGTTCATGGTGACAAAAAACAGCAAGACACCCACAACAAAAGAGGGAGGAGCAAGGATGGCATCTAAAAGATGTTTTAAAATATTTTCATTTTTGCTGGAGAGGTAGCTGAGCAACACAGCCTCCGTCTGGCCAGCATGAGGTCCTGAGTTCAGTTCCTGACAAGCCCTCAAAAAATTAATTTTTAATCAGATAACTTTCCATAGGAAATGACTTGTTTAGTACTTTTATTGGTCCCTGCGGACTTGATTGGGCCTTGCCACGTAGGTAGCTGGAATGCGGTTCTATCTAGAAATGTTTGTTTTATTAGGAAACTACTCCATAAATAGAGCAGGAGGAAAAATGACAGTAATTAGATTAAAGTCATATGCTATGATTGGATTCTGGAGAGTGCATTTGAACCTTTGCAACCTTTCAATAAAAAAAGCTACTGCACCACAGTATTCTTCTGAGCTACAACGAGATGCTAACAATCCTGGAAAGATACATAATTCCTCTCTATTATTCAAAATGCCATTAAATAAAATGGCCTTGCATTCCATATTCTCATGTTTTCTTTTCAGTGATGAAAAATAACAAAAGTGCTGTATTCCATTTTCAAATAATGATGGAACTATAACAAGGTTAATAACAATTAACCTTGCCAACGGTGGCCAAGCAGGACCATGCCTACTTGGTGATTTATTCTGTGCTATTGAACTACACCTGCTTGAGACTGAATTCTGCTCTAGGGAAATTTTGAATGGTGGCACAGCACTGAGTTTTATGCAGAAGTTTGAAAATCCAGATGTTAATGCTTTATATGCCAAGATTTCACTCCAGTGCATTTCATGGTTTTTGGGATCAAAACAGGTACTTTCCTGGATGAAAGCTGCAAAATATTTTAATATGTAACTTATGAAAAATCATTTTATTTACTGTATTATCATCTCATGAAAAATCTTATTTTCCTCAGATGTGAAATGTGTTCCTTACTAACTTTTGTGAACATGTTTAAGTTACAAACTAAAATGAACTACTTGTGATATTTATAAAATATTCAATATCATAAAATATAGGAAATACAGAAAAAATCTTGTTAGATGCACATAGTAGAATAGTTGAATCTGCTCTGAATGTTGATGAGTTTGTTTTATTGTTGGGTTTGAGAAAAAAAAAATGTCCCTGTTCCTAAAATGTAGAGAGGCATTTAGAATATTTGTGAATTACAGATTTTGTTGCAAGACGGTTGCAATTTCAATGCATTTGAGCAAAAGAAAAACACAATTTCCTTCAAGAACAACAAACTTTTTCTTCCAGATATGTTGCGAAATTATATATATATATATATATATATATATATATATGTATATATATATATATAGTCTTTAGGGAAGGGTCTACAAGGTGTTCAGGGTCTCATTACTAGATTGGACTTGTAGTCACTTGTCTGTTTACAGCTTCCCAAGAACTGGGGTTACAGGCCTGTGCCACCACACCCAGTCTCATTTGCCATCTCAGCATGCCCTAGGAGAGGGGCTGGCATGGCAGGCCTGGGGATTGAAGCCCTGCTCACTATACCTGTTTGCAGGCACTTTAATCCGCTGAGCTATTTGGCCGGACCTTGCTAAATGATTAATGGCATTGAAAAAATTCTCACATATTTTAAAACATAAGAAGCTTAATTTTCAGAACAAGTGATGTAAAAAATTTCCATAAATGTACAGTAATGAACGTGATCCATGATGAAGAAAAGGTTAAACACAATGTAATTAAAATTAAATTATCTGACAATGTATTTAATAACAATACAGTTATTTAAAACTAATCAAGAGCTGGTGAGATAGGTCAACAGACTAAGGGCTTGTTTAGGTAAGTTCAGGGGCCAGAGTTTGATCCCTAGCACTGCATGTCATACCAGCTCTGCCCAGGGTATACTGAGCAGGTGATGGAGTCTGTGCATGGTGGCACATACCTGTAATCCCAGCTCTAGGGAGGTAGAAAACAGGAGAATCACTATGAGTCTGAGCTGTGCAGTGAGACCTTGCACTAAATAGATAGATAGATAGATAGATAAGATAGATAGATAGATAGATAGATAGATAGATAGATAGATAGATAGATAGATAGATAGATAGATTGTCTTAGTTACTCTTCTCTTGTTGCTGGGACAAAATACCAGACCCCCAAAATGAAGGAAGGAAAGGTTTATTTTTTTTTTATTTATTTTTTTTTCTTTGTCTTTTTGAGACAGGGTCTCGCTGTACAGTTCAGGCTGGTCTTGAGCTCAGTTTTGTAGCCCAGGCTGGTCTCGAACTCTCACCGATCCTCCTGCCTCAGCCTCCCGAGTGCTGGGATTACAGGCGTGCGCCACCACGCCCGGCAGGAAAGGTTTATTTAACTTACAGTACTGGAGGTTTCAGTCCATATTTGGCTGGCGCAAGGCTGAGTGGAACAGGGCAGAGAGCATCCAGTTCATGGCAGTGGAACAGCAACAAAATGGCGACAGAGGCAGCCAACCAATCAGGGCAGCAGAGCAAGAGTATAAGTGTGTCTCTCTGTCTCTGTTTATATTACATTCAGGCTCTCTGCCTCAGCCTATCCACCTTACAGCATACCCATAATCGTGTCATACTCAGACCAAAAACCCATTCAGTACTAATATATATAATCCCCGTGGATCATGAGTCACATCTCAAACTCTAGAAGTCCCTTGCCTCATAACTGCATGAGGCTTTGGGGGGCCAACTAGACATAAGCCATAACATAAATAAATAAAACTAATCAATCTTAGACCCTTATAAAACATGCACTATCATCATTAACCTTTTTATTTTTGAAAATGTGAAACATAGTGCAGTTGGCCCTAAGAATAAGAATTATATTAAAGTTACACTTAATGAAAGGTTATGCTCCCTTATACCTTCTTCTCTTTTGAACCTTCCTCAGGTAGAGAACAAATCTTTCTAGATTTATTTATCTTTCTTCAATTTCTTTTTGCACATGTAGTTTATCTTAGATTGCTGCTTTTGATTTACAAGGAACAATGTAACAGGCTCACATGAATAGCTCTTTTTCATTGATGCATGTTGGAAATGACGCCATATCTCCTTATAGTCATCTTCCTTTCCCCCTTCTATCTGTCAGTTATTCCATCCTTCAGATGCATCTGATATTCAAGAAGTCCAACATTTGAGCACTTCTTTTGGTTTTAATATTTCATAACTACAAGTGAAGTCATAGCAAATGATCTACTGTGTATTTATTTTTATGTTATTCAGGGTGAATAGTTAGAAAAAAGAAAACTGTGGTTCTGAGATTAACTACATATGCAGGCCTGTTGATGGCTATCTGTTATGTATTGTGTCTAATCATCCCCACAAAGCCTCATGAAAGTCAGGGGGAAAATGTGACTGGAGGAGCAGTGGGTGGCTTGAGGGGAAGGGCCAGAGGACCAGAAGGGGCTCGAGGGGCAGACCAGAGTGGTGAGAACTTTTAAACTAGCTCCATGCACACTGCCATGAACCCCTGGGGCCAGCAGTCTCTCTGAGGCATCCTTGACACCGTGGCACCCCAGCCTCTCCTCCACAGATTGCATAGCAGGGTGGCAATGTCTGTGATTGAGGCCACCTCAGGCAGAGAGGAGATGTTTGGAGAAGACAGAGGCACTGACCCGCTCTCTAGAGCAAATAAGGCTCTGAGGTCTTGCTACATAATTCAAGATATTTTGAACTATGAAACCTCCAATAACTGTGAGCTAGATAAACCTTTTTTTCCCCTCATTTTAAGTGCTAGGTATTTGTCCCAGCAGTGAAAGAAGAGTACCTAATATAGAATTTGGTACTGGGTGAGTAGGGTCATTGCTGTGGCTAAATCTGATCATGTGGATTGCAAGCTTTCTGGAATGGCTTATGGGAAGAGATAGGAAAGGTTTTGAGATGTTGCCTATAAGAGAAGCACTGGAACAGCTTCCGCTGTTGCGTGGGGTGGGGTAGATTCTGATCAAATCTCAGACCACAGGACTAACAGAAATTCTGTCTGAAAATACCAAGCTTGGGAGGTGTCTGCTGGGAAGAAGGATTACATTGGCTGTTGGACTCCAGATAATTTGTGTTTTGGCTTGGCAGAAAGTTTGTCTGAATTTTGCCTGTGTCCAGAGACTTTGTCTGAGACTGAGATTCAGCATGGTGGACTGATCAATGTTTCAAAAGAAATCTCAAAGCAGCCAAATATGGTGACAGTGTCATGGCTATTGTTGGGGGCATTTAGTCAAATATATTTTGAGAATGAAGAGCAAAGAACCCAGCAGAATGATTTAAAATGTTGTGAGTTTGGCCAGAAAGGAAGGGCCAGGAAGACTGTAGACTGCAAAGATAGAGCTAAGATCTCTATTGCCTAGGGGGAATAGAAGAGTAGAAAATATGGCCTGAGGCCGTCACGGCAGGTGGCAGGTCCTTGACCTTTGCAGCCTCAGAATTGCAAGGGTAAGGGACTTTGCTTTGTGAAGAAATCCCCAGATCCTCATGTTCTAGAATGGGAGCAGTGGAGTCGACACGCCATGTTGCAGAATGGAGGCAGTGAACAAAAACAACTCCAAAATGGTGCTGGGATAGAGAATTTGATTCCTCAGAATCAGGGTCAGAGGGCTCAGTAATCCAGGCACTCAGCCCCTACAGCCAAAAGAGAGGAAAGCCTAGCTGCTCCTCTAGCTCGTGGCAGACCTTGGCATCATCCACGTGCCATGGGTTTTAGGCACATGCAAAATGCAGGAGTTCTGAGGTTAAAAGGCTTCCACTTAGATTTTAGAAGAAAGCCTGGGAGGCAGGTAGTGTGTCCCTGAGAGGGCAGTGTGTAAAGTTTTGAGCAAGAAGCCTATTCCATGGGAAATCCAGAAGTTTGTAAAAGTCAGGAATGTGGGCCATCTAAGAAAAACTACACGGTGGGAGCAAAGCTGCCCTAAAAGAGAAGCCATGGGAGCTACCATCATGAATGCCATAGGGATGGAATCATATGGAGCTCACAATTTGCCTGAATATTATTTGAATATTATTCAAATATTCCACATGGAACTATAGGACTTAATGTTTGCCCTGCTGGATTTTGGACTTGTTTTGGCCCCAGCTGTCTGTATACTCCTGTGTATACCTTTTGGAATGGAAGTCCTATCTTGTGTCTTTGAATGTTGGCTTTCTAACTTTTCATTTCTATAGGGGCTCATAGTTGATAGTTTGTCTTGGATCTTGGAGGAGTCTTGGCACTGAGACTTTTCAGCAATGCTAAAACTGTTGGGACTTTGGCAACTCTTAAAGATGGACTAAAATGTCTTTTGGACAGAGGGATGTACAGGAGACTTTTGGATCCAGGGATGGAATGTTATGGTTTGTGTCTAGTTGTCGTCCCAAAACCTCATGTAAGTTCTAGGGAACATGTGCCTGGAGGAGCAGCAAGTGGCTTGAGGGGCAGGGCCAGAGAGCTGTGAACTGTTAAACTAGCAGCATGTGCTCTGATCCCACACCCCAGGCTGATGGTCTCTCAGGTCTCTCAGAGGCGTGAAGAGGCTCATCCTGGACATGGCAGCACCCCAACCTTTGCTCCAGACACTGAAGAGTGGGGTGACAGTGACTGTGATTGAAACTGCCTTGGCAGAGAGGAGGTGCACTGCCCCTCTCTCCAGAGCAAATAAGGCTCCAAGGTCTTGCTACATAATTCAGACTGTTTTAAACTACAGAACCTCCAGAGACTGTGCACTAAATAAACCCTTCTTTCCTTCATTTTTAATTGTCAGATATTTGTCCCAGCAATGAGAGAAGAGTAATATCTACAGAGCTGTTATTTTAAAGTTCATTTTTATATTATGAGGCCTAAATATTATTTCTTTTTTTTTAAATTTTATTTATTATTTTTATTCTTGTTTCAGAACCTTTGTTTGTTTATTCACTCATTTTTATGGCTGGCTCAGCCCGCCTCGAGGGCAGGGCTGGCGCAGCATGTGGTGCCGGGGATTGAACCGTGGTCCCTGAAGCCGCCCAAGCTTCCCCAAGCAGGCGCTTTAGACCACTCAGCCATCCCGGCGGGCCCCTAAGTATTATTTTCAATGGTTATGTTGCTATCCTGGTATCATGTATTAAATTCTATGTTTTATATCAGCAATTTGAAACCCTCCATTCATATGCTAACTTTTTACAACTATTTGCATATGTGGTCTTTCTGCATTTTTTGACTTCATCCAGTCTATATGTTTTCCATGTGTTGGTAGCCCATTGTGTCAACTAGAATATTTTATTTATTTAATTTTATATACACTAATAATTTCTCCTGAAATGCTCATTTAGTTACTGTTGAGACACGTTTCATGCCTCATTAATAAAAGAGCAGCCATCTCACCTCCACTATCAGAATACAGAACAGTTACAGCATAGAAAACATTCTGTCTACTTTGAGATAAAACGTTCAGGTAAAATAACTTCATTCAATGTTTTATAGTTTCGCAAACTTTTTAGCATAACACTGTGAATTATTACACTGTAGCTATCACTGTGCACAGCAGGTAATCACACAATTGTGAGTCATTACTCTTGAAGTGGAACCATCAGATTCGTTCATGCAGTAAAACAAAGCAGGCTGCGTAAACTTATTCATCGGGAACTGTATTACTGGGAATTTCACAGCCACATGATTAATTAGAAAACTTTAAATTTTTTTTTTCTCTAGTATTTAGTAAACCCATCATTCCTCATAGATCATTTTTCTCATACTTAGGTGGATCTTCTTACCTTTTATATAAATTTAAGTATCAGCTTTCCTACCTGTCTTGAAAGCTTGTACCCGTAAAATTGGGACTGAGTCTGTTGTAGCTAGATTTCAAAGGTCTCCCCCAAGTGCATATGTTGAGAAGGGGAGCTTTTGAAAGGCGATTGAATCACAGTGGTGCTATCCGCATCAGCGGACTGCACCAGTCCTGAGTCCTCAGTGATCCACGCTCTCAGTAGGTGGAACCTGGCTGACAGAGGCGCTTCCTGGGACGGTGACCTGGAGGCTCCTCTCTATGGCTCCTTTCTGGTCTCAGAGCATCCCAGATGCAGTGGGCCTGCAGCTATCCTACATAGGCTTCCTCTGAACCTCTTTTGCTTTGAAGCCTGTGAAACATGGACGGGCCTTACTGAAACCCGTGAGTCAAATAACGCTCTCCTCCTTTAGGTTGTGAATGGCTGACGTTTTGTCGCAGCATAAGAAAGTGACTAATGTAATATAGCATAAAGTTATCAATTAAAATGGAAGGGAACAATCCTTTATAATGTTAGTATATAGATAAGTGAGATATTACTATTTGTTTAAGTACACTTTCAGGGGGAGGGAAGAGAAAGCAAAAATAATATCAAAACATGTTATGCATAGGCATGTTTCCCACAAGGAACATATGTATCATGTGCTGCAAATGTGTTTATAAAAAAATGGAAAATGTTTCATGACTTGGGGTATATCTCAGTGGTAGAATTTCTGCTTAGCATGTACGAGATCCTGGGCTCAGTTCTCAGCACTACACATAAATAAAATAATTTAGTTTCTCTGCATAGATTTCTCATTAACTTTCAAAGTATGCTTCTTAGAAACTAAGTTTTTTATTGCTGGTAAGAAGGGCTTGTGTATAGGGTAGTGTCTGAGTTACTTTTTGCTCGTTGCTGGGACAAATACCCGACACTCAAAATGAAGGAAGGAAAGGTTTATTTAGCTCACAGTTCGTAGAGGTTTCAGTCCATATTCGGCTGGCCCAAGGCTGAGTGGAGCAGGGTGGAGAGCATCCAGTTCATGGTGGCAGAACAGCAGCAAAATGGCAGCAGAGGCAGA
>PVJA010012908.1:28858-50914 GCA_004027025.1 Myocastor coypus
AGCTCCAGTCTGTCTCTCTGTCTCTCTTTATATTACATTCAGGCTCTCCACCTTAGCTCCCGCCCTAGGCTACACCCATAATCCCAGAAGTACTTCCACCCATAATCCCATCAGTACTAAAACCCATAATCCCAGGGATCATGGATCAAGTCTCAAACTCTAGAAGTCCCCACCCAATGACTCCATGAGGCTTTGGGGGAACAACTAGACATAAACCATAACAGGTAGGAACTATGGTTGTTTCTTGATTATACCTACAAAGGTTATTCATTTTTGATATTCATTTATACTCACTCACCTTGCTGAATTCTTTCTCTATTTGAGCTTTATCATCGATTCTCTTTGAGTTTTGAGATATACTACCACATATTTTCCAAATTGTGGTAGTTTTATTTCTTTACCAGTTACTATACCTGTCATTTCTATTTTTATTTTCAACATTCTAGAACAAATTGTATAAGAACCATCTCATGTTTCAAAGTCCAGAAATACTATCCTCCCAAGATAGCTATGCTAGGTACATTTGGGAGGGGGTAGTTATTCAAAATTTGTTTTATGAAAATTACTTTTGAAGCTTGTAGCCAATTTTGGTAGCCCACATTTCCCTACAAAATTAATAATTTTGTCTTGGCTTTTAACGTTGTTTGTGAATGAGTACAAAATTTCTTATATACATTTTTTTTTTGGTCTTTTTGAGGCAGGGTCTCGCTATGCAGTTCAGGCTGGCCTTGAGCTCACTTTTGTAGCCTCGGTTGGTCTTGAACTCGCACTGATCCTCCTGTCTCAGCCTCCCGAGTGCTGGGATTACAGTCATGCGCTACCATGCCTGGCTCTTCTTACATACTTTTAAAGATGAAAACTGCCCTCACTTTCCCTGTCCTCCCTTACCCTCCCCTACTTTCCGCTTTCCTTCTTCTTCTCTTCCCTCCCCTCCCTTTTCTTGTTTCCTCTTCTTTCCACTCCCTTTTATTTTCTTCCCTCCCCTTCCTTTCCCTCTCCTTCCCTGCCTGCCTCCCTCCCTTCTCTAGCCTTCCCCTTTTTTTTTAGCCCAAGATGCCAGTTATTCTAGGTTCAAACATCTGTATGAGAATCTGATTGGGCTGAAATAATTCCCCGTCATTGTGACCAAATTGCATGCCTCAGTGATATGAAACAAACCTTTGTCTAGGGCTCCTTGCTTTGGGCTGAACTTTTCAAATTAGGTGGAAATAACTAGGTGCCACATTTTGCTCAACTTAAATAATGCCCTCCTGCCAGAGCCAATAGGAAATAAGTATCAATTTTATAATATAATTTTACTATTAATATCCAGAAATGGCTATGTAAAGCAAATAATATTATTACTTAAATATCACCAGAAGGAATAGTTTAGTATTAATTATGTTAACATCAACAACAACTTTTGACAGATGTTCTCAAATATTCAAATGGATGACATTAAACAAACCAATTGGAAAGCCAATCCACTCAATTATGGAGTAGCCTTTGCAGTTTGAAGGAGATCTACACCGAACCACAGGCTCCTTAGCTACTTGGCACCAACTTCATGATCAAGGAATATGGTTAAAAACAATGTGGACTTGAAGTTTTCCAAGGTAAAGCAATGTGTTCCACGGATCTAGGAAGAACCACCGGCTATGCTGATTGAACACAGGGAAGATGGTGAGGTGCTCCAAGTAAGGACTGGCTTGTATCTTGAATTGCAAAGATGTTTCTTGAAGAAATTTCAGACTCACATCAAATAGTAAATATTTTTAATTTATTGTCATCTTGCCTTGAAATTCTGTAACATGTTTATTGATTTTTTTCTCTTAAAGAAAAGCTTCTGCACACCACAGAGAGTAGCCAACAGAGTGAAGAGACAGCCTATGGGATAGAAAAATAGTATATCGGCCGTTCCTTGCACAGAGGACTACTATCTAAGATATATAAATAACTCAAAGTAAAAGACCTCATCCAAAATGGGCCACTGAAAGTGAATAGGGACTTCTTAGAAGAAGTACAAGTAGTTGATAAAGACTGTTTTTAAAAGTTAAACATTTGGGACCCTGGCAGGATGGCTCAGTGGTCTAAAGCGCCTGCTTAGGAAAGCTTAGGCGGCTGCAGGGACCGCAGCTTGATCCCCGGCACCACATGCTGCTCAAGCCCTGCCCTCAGGGCAGGCTGAGCCGGCCATAAAAATAAATAAATAAATAAACAAACAGAAGTTCTGAAACAAGAAAAAAAGTAAAAATTAAAAAAAAAAGTTAAACATTTGGCCCATTAGGCACATGCAAATTACAAGAACTCTGCAATTCCATTTCACTCTAGAAAGAATGGCCATCACAAAAAAAGTGGAACAATGACAAATGCTGGTGTGGCTGTGGAGAAGAGAAGAAAAGACACGGAATCACAGTGACCCAAGTGGATCCGCAGCCCGATTTAAAACAGCTGAATCTTGAAAGTGGCCTCTGCGTTCATCAACAGATGAGCAGATAAACATCTGTCATTCCCATGCAGTGCAATGGAGCACAAGTCTGCCAGAAAGGAGAGTACACTGGTGTCCTTCATAGGAGGCTGGTAGTGCCTTGACACTGTAATGTTCAGTGAAACAAACCACACACATAAACTTAAATATTGGATAGTTTCTCTTATGTGAGAAACCCAATGTGAAATGAAGAGAAAAATGAATATTACAGACAAAGGTCTTTTGCAAATGTAAAGTGGAAAAAGAGGAAGAAGAGAAGCCGGGCGTGGTGGTGCACGCCCGTAATCCCAGCACTTGGCAGGCTAAGGGAGGAGGATTGGTGTGAGTTCCCGACCATCCTGGTCTACAAAAGTGAGCTCAAGGCTAGCCTAAATTGCATAGGGATGCCCTTTCTCAAAAAAGAAAAAAAAAAAAAAAAAAAAAAAAAAAAAAAAAAAAAAAAAAAAAAAAAAAAAAAAAAAAAAAAGAAAGATAAAGAAGAGAGAAGGGAGAGGTAAGGAGAATTATAAAGTTAAGATGTGTTGGGGCTGAGGAGATAGCTCAAGAGAATAACTGCTTGCCTGGCAAATGCAAGGTCCTGAGTTCAATCCCCAGTACTGGAAAAAAAAAAAGTGTAAGATATGGGCACCACCTTCCATGAGGAATGTAATTGTTATGAACTGCAAATATGAATTGTAGAAATTATTGCTTTTTTCTGTGACTAGTGAGTGGGTAAGCTAGAAATGTTTTAAAAGATAGTTTATTAAATCTTTATTACTTGGAAAATATGTTTTGGTCAAAATGCAAATTAATCTTTCATGTGTAGATTGAGTGATATATAGTGTTTTTTAACAGATTTTTGGTGTCATTTTTGGAATTTTAAGTGTATATTCTAAAAAGTAATTTAAAAGAGTTTGAACTGAAAATTTCAATTGTTTTCAGAAACAAGGTAATCCACACAAGATCCAGAGCTAGCTGAATAAGGCTACAATTCTAGTTGATGTTGGTTTTAAAATGGTACCATGAAGCCCTGTCAAAACCTATACACCAAACAAACAGGTACCTTGTGTATTTATAGGTGAGCTTAAGGGTCTCAGGAATGTGAGCGTTATGGTTTGTGTCTAGTAATCCCTCCAAAGCCTCATGCAATTATAGGGTGGGGACTTGTAGAGTTGGAGACTAACTCATGATCCACTGGATTGTGGGTCTTAGTACTGCTGGGATTATGGGGGTGAGTGTTACACCCATTCTGAGGCAGAGAGCCTGAATGTAATATAAGAGAGACAGGATGACAAACTTTCTCTCTGTTGCCATTGGTTACTGTTTCATTGCCATGAGCTGCTGCTCTCTGCCATGTACCCCTCTGCCTTGGAGCCAGCTGAATAGGGGCTGAAACCTCAGTAAATGTGAGCTGAACAAACCTTTCATTCCTTCATTTTGGGTGTCGGTATTTGTCCCAACAGTAAAAGAAGAGTAACTGAGACAGTCAGAAAAAAGGTCCTACTCTTGTTAAGTCTGCTCTGGGATACTGATCTTAGTATATGTGCTGCTGAAACAAGCACTGGGATATTGACTATAAAATAAAGCCATCTAAGCACCTTAACTGTAATACTATTTTATGTAACTAATGACCAATGGTGATCAATCCTGAAAAATGTTTGCCATTTTTCAAAGCTGTGGGCTGGTTATTTCTACAGTGCAGCAGTATAAGGCAATTTAGTCATCATTGTTTGAGCTCTAGATTAACTAGTAATGTGATAAGTGGGAATAGTGATTCCAGAGCAAGGTTGCTCAAAGTGTGGTCTTTAAACCAGTAAACCTGGCATCATCTAAGGACAGAAAAATATCTTCATTTTAGTATGGCAACCAGAAATCTTTAATGTATATTAATATATTTTAAAAAATAGCCTGGAGTAAGATACTATACGTAATTACGTAATTTTATTTTAAAATTAGCACAACTCAGGCTGGTGAGCTGGCTCAGCTGTCTAAAGCGCCTGCTTAGGAAAGCTTAGGCAACTGCAGGGACCGAGGTTCAATCCCCAGCACCATATGCTGAGCCAGCCCCACCCCCAGGGCAGGCTGAACCGGCTGTAACATAAAATAAATAAATAAATACATAAATAAATAAATAAATAAATAAAAATTAGTACAACTGTAGAAATGATCTATATTTTCGATTTTGAATTGTCTCACTTTTTGACATATATCTGCTCTCTGGTCTCAAAAAGAAAAGGCTAGGGCCAGGGAGATGGCTCTGTGTCACAAGTGCTTGCCTGGCAAGTGCAAGGTCATGAGTTCAAATCCCAGTCCTGCCAAAAAAAAAAGATAACTGAAGTTATTTTTAACTTTGTTCTTGCTATGTGATTGTATCATATAATTATTACGTTACTTGTGGGAAATGGTACTTGTGGACAACACATAGTGTTTCCTGTTTCCTCTCCCCTCAACACTGTCTTCCATCTGTTGTCCCTTTTCTATTTGAGAAGTCATCCACTGCTTTTTATTAACTATCTTTTGTTTCAGTCTTTATGCTCTAGGTTTCTTGATCAAGAGAAAGCATGCAATATTTATTTTGCTTGTGCAGATTAGAACATTATTGAGAGTCCATCTTACTCCAGGAAGAATAACTCTTGTCAAAAATTCAGATAATAACAAATACTAGGGAAGATGCAGGGGAAAGAAACCCATTCTATGTCATAACGTTAAGAATGTGAATTTATACAGACACTATGGAGATCAGTAAGGAGATTCCTGAAAAAAACGAGCTTTAGCTGTTTTTGTTTTATTTTGCACATGCATTGAAACTGTGTGTTAGTGTAAGAAATAAAAGACACATCCTCTTGTGTTGTTGATACAAAAATAGTCTGAAATTTTAACAATTAATTTGCATTGCTTGTATTAATCAAAGGATAAATTTTATATGCTCTTAAGTATTGTTCAAAATGCAACATTTCAGATGTTGTATGAATAATTGAGAGCAATCCACATGTAAACTACCCAGTTTAATCACCAAACCACATATGCCACAATGGTACAATTCTTGGATATGGATTCGTAAAATTAAATATAGTTAATAGGATGCAACTTTTCAAATTACTGCCAAATGTAACAGAATGGCACAAGGAAAAAGTTTTGCTTCCTTAGTGATTCTTTCAAAATATTTGGTTAGTATTTCCAGAATAAACACCAATTTCCAAAATTTAGTATCTTGACCTCTTTGAAATCACGTCACATTAAATTTGAGTCAATCTATTTTGTTACTTAAGACTTTACCTCCAAAAGCTATAATTTTAACATAATTTTAGAGGGTTTTTTGGCCAATTGTAGCATAAAAAGAAAAGGTACAAAGAAATTTAAAAGGTTAGAAAAGCTACATTATTTTAGAAACTAGTGAATTTAAATGAGCAAAAGTCCTAACAATCATTGTAGAGTATATGGTCTGAAACACTAGAGTTCAAAATATTTCACATGAGTTATAGAAGATTCATTTTCACCTGACCTCTTTTATTAGGTTTGTGGAATCTTTATCATATTTTCTGATCCCTTACTTCCATCAGATGATTGATAGATTTATTTCAATATTCTGCCACAAAGAATAGGCTCAGTGAAGGGCCGGTAGTATAGCTTAGCAGACTAAGTGCTTGCTTAGGGAAGTGCAGGGGACAGGGTTCGATCCCTGACTCTGCATGTTGTGCCATCCCCACTCTCAGGTGCACAGAGCTGGCAATGGAGTCTGGGCATGGTGGCACATACCTGTAATCCCCGCACTTGGGAGGTGGAAACAGGAGGATCACTGTGAGTTAGAGGTATGTAGCCAGACCCTACACAGACACACAGACACAGACACAGACACAGACACAGACACAGACACAGACACACACAAGATAGGCTCAGGGAATCACACAGGTGTTACTGGGCTGCTGGCTGCAATTCTGTAACCTTTGGAACCTTTAAGTAAGCCCAAGAGTATGCGTAACAGAAATGCTGAAATCAACCTTGAGAGAGGTGCCACTCTGGAGCCTGTCTGACCACAGTCTTCAGCCATGGAGTTTGAACTGGCACAGATCAAAATATTTTTGAAGACAAGTAGCTTTATTTTTTCCCAAGTTATAAAAAAAAAAATAATAAAAATTTATTTTAGACAATTAGGATAATTTTTAAAAAAACATAAAGAGGGATCAAAATCATCTGTAATTTTACTTAGTGTGACACTCATCAATATTTGATATATATTTTACAGATCTTTTCTCGTTCAGAATGATAGCACATATTCTCTTAAACTTTTCTTTTGATTTGTAATACAAAATCCTTTATTTTTACTTTGAGATATGTCTCCTTTTTAAAATAAAAAGGTTGAGTATAAAATTCAAAGTAAAATATATAATATAAATCGCCAAAACTGTTACCATATTTCTATCACTAGAGGTAGCCACAATAAGAAGCCTGATACTTACTAACAATATTGTTTTAATGAATTTAAAGTCTGCAATAGGTAATATGTAACACAAGTGTTTGTAACTTATAATAACTAGAACATAGTTATTAACTTTGTATCAATAACCAGATTCTTTCCAAATATTCCCTATTAAAAGTACTTGTATTACATTCATGTAAACATATAGCTTATTTTTTTATGTAATTAATACGGTGTTTGCAGGGTCTCACTACACAGATTGGACTCAAAATGATTCTCTTGTTTTCAGCCCCCTAAGCACTGAGATTACAGGCATGCACCACCACACCTAGTCTCAATCGCAATCTCAGTGTGCCCTGGGGCAGGGCCAGTACAGCACCCTGGGAATCAAACCCTGGTCCCTGTGTCTACCTAAGCAGGCACTTTAATCCCTTGAGCTGTCTGGCCTGCCCTTATAGCTTATTAGCATAAAATATTTATATTTATATTTTCAGCATTTCTGTTGCAGTTCTACATCCTGGATTTCTTGTTTGACAGGCAAAGACAATATATATGTTGATACTTTCAAAATTTATTTTAAATTTTCCTGGTAATTACATTTATATGCCATATTTTAGAGCATTTGTTATTCCGTATGATCAGATGTCATCAATATTTTCCATTTTGCCAATACTGTAGAAAAATAACTTTATTTTTGTTTTAATTTTAGTATCAAACCCATGACCAAGTATCTCCTCAAAGCCATACCTATAAGGGCATGAGGGCTTTGGGGAGATCTCTAAATATAAGCCATAACAGCATTCTCCATTCAAACACTTGTTAGGTATTTTTGTCATATTTTACGTAGTCCTAGAGACTGTTTACAAATTATTGTTTCCTAAAAGGCTTTTCGATATTGTTTTCAAAGTTTTCTTGCATAATGCATTTAAAGGGAAAAACAAGCATACTTCAAAATCAATTCAGTCAGGCTTTCAGTGTGTGGGTGAAGTAGTCAATGGTATTGACTCAGAGATGCAAAGGACTGGATGATTTTCTTGGAAACCCTTCACACTTGAATCACAAGGCTTCTATTAGTTCATTTGGAAGAGGAGAGAAATCCACTCAACAAACTGATACGAACATATCAAAGTAAGGAGTTTCTTTTTCTTTTCTACCACTAGAAGAAAATCACTTGAAAATAATACAAGTGCCAAGACTCTCTCAATGCAATGTACTAAATATGTCACATTTTATTTAGAAATGAATTTTGTAATAATTCGCAACTCCATTATTACCAGTATATAATGCTGCAGTGCAGTTTATTTTTTTAAATAATTTTTTTTTCTTGTTTCAGAACTTTTTGTTTGTTTATTTATTTTTTATGGCCGGTTCAGCCTGCCCGAGGGCAAGGCTGGCGCAGCATGTGGTGCCGGGGATCGAACCGCGGTCCCTGAAGCCGCCTAAGCTTTCCTAAGCAGGCACTTTAGACCACTGAGCCATCCTGCTGGGCCCCCTGCAGTGCAGTTTATGTTGATGCTTGTATTAGAAAATAAAACAAAAAGCAAATGGTACAATTACAAGCTAGGACTCTTTTCTGTAGTTTTGCAAGCATAAAGGATACCCATCATATCTCCACATTTAACAAAAAATTCGGGAAGATTCTTGAGGAGTTTTAAGTTCACAGCAAAGTTTAGAGGAAAGTATGAAGATATCTCATATGCATAGCTTCTTTCATTATTAACATCCTCCATTAGAGTGATAGATTTGTTACTAGTGAGGAATCTACACTGAAACAATGCTACTATGCAAAGTCCACTAGAGTCCACTCTTAGTGTTGCACATTCTTTGAACTTGACAAATTAATACCCTATGCACTCAGCATTCTAATATCATGCAGTGTGTTCCGCACTGCCCTAAAAACCTCTCTGTTATGTCTATTCATCCTTTTGCTCCTTTTTATGCTTTCTTATACCCTTTGAATATGGACAGTGTCTTGTCAAAATTTTCTTCTCTCTGGGACCAAATAGGTGCAGATACTTTAGTCTGGTAGGATTTAGGTAGAACTGTGCTTAACTGTTTTAATGCTGTTCTTATAGATTGACTTGATTTTGAAAAAGCTAAGAAGATCAAGACAGCGTACAGACAGCTGTGCTGTGCCCCTGCCATCCCCAATTGTGAATCATATATCAGAAATTTTGGCACAATATTTATGTATGAACTGCACACACATAGAATTCAATGCTAGAGTGAACTTTCAATGGTCGTCCAATCCAAAGTAGGAATACATATTATAAACATAAAACACATATGTGCTCCCTGTAGGCACTGGGCTGGGTATTTCAGCTCTGGAATGCACACTTACCAGAATTCAGGTTGGGCTGGGCCACCCACAAAAGCAAGGCCACCCAAGGGAAAATTCGAGACCTGGGCAAGAAGAGTTGCCAGACTTGCCTCACAAGAACAGCTGGCCACCCCAGCACCTGCTGGCCTGCTCCAGACAGCTGGGGTAAGGCTGTGTGGGCCCAGCTGCACTTAGGATGGGCACGGACAAAGACCACTGCCGCTCTGGCATCTGCCAACTGTTGCTATATTTAGTGGAGGGAGTTTGGCAGGGAATTGTGTGGTCTACCAGCTAAAACTTAGGCTGATTAGTCATAAACCCGAATCATAAAATCATAGGACTGGAAGGAACCTCCAGTAAAGAGGGTTTTAAACTTTGGTGTGAATTAGAATAACATTGGGAACTCTCTCAAAAGGTTCATTCCCAGGCTCTATAGCTTACAGAGTCAAGTATAGTTGCTGTTAGGGGAAATCATTTATAATTTTCATATTTTTTCTGTAAGCCTTTGAGGTAAATTTAATTTTGACAAAATAAGAGTGATATATTTTTAAATAACATCACAAATTAACACTAATCTATCACTTGAGATATTTATTAAAATGAATATTGTATTAACAGCTTATATTAACTCAAAAGTTAAGATGTCTTTTGTACATATACCACCACCTTATTGTGAATATAATTGCTACATACTATGACATATACCAATAAATAACAAAAGAAAAAAGGTTAGCATATCTGTGAATCTTTCTTTCTTATTTATGTATTTGTTACAGGGTCTCACTGCACAGCTCAGACTCATAGTGATCCTCTTGCTTTCAGCCTTCCCAGTGCTGGAATTACAGGTGTGCTCCACCATGCTCAGACTTGGTGGCCTGCTCAGTGTGCCAGCAGGCAGGGCCAGTGTGGCAGGCAGTACTGGGGAGGGACCCCGTCCCTGTGTTTGCCTAAAAAGTGTATAAATCTTTCTAAAGCTTCATATTTACCACTTGATTCACACAAATATACAAGGATCTCGAAAATATTTGGCTCGATATTTTATTTCTTATTGATTCAGTAGACATTATGAAAATTCCTTATGAATATAGAATCCTCCATTTTTCTCTTGAGATATAAATTAATATTCTGATGAAAGTACAGTAATAATTATAGCAACTCAATGCACGTATTTCTTTATATTCCTTTGGCTCTTAGTTCCAAGTGAATAAAAAGCTTGAAGGACTTGAACTAGAAATATACTCCGATAATATAACATTAAATGTTGGCAAATTGAGCCACTAAGAAACTGCATGTTTCCGGGCAGTCTGGAAGGTATCTTTGGTGCTTTGTCCAAATGTTTCCAGTTAGGAAAGGGGGACAGCTACTGTGCTCTCCACCAGGCTTAATGAAGGTGCTCTGGGCCAAACAGGAGTGGACCGGAAAATGGTGTTTTCAGGCTTATTCCTTCTGAGGACTTTTATTCAAACCTTGGAATGTCTGTGAATCGCTGATAATTACATTCATGACACTTTCAGCTTTCTATACAAGAGGTTCACGACCCTCATTCGAATCTTAAGAACTGAACAGTAAGGATTACTCCACCAAATGGGATGGCAACTTAGCTTAGCAACTACACAATGCCATGCTTTGTCACACAGAGATAGGGAAAAGCTACATATGGATTAAAACTTCCATTTTAAGAGATGTACGCTAACCTAGAAGAAACAGGTGATAGCCTTCCAGCTCTGATGATGTGACATTTCCTATTATTGAAATAAGCCAATCAAAATATAATTTCACTGTTATAAAATGTTTTAATAATAGCTAATGGTTTTGATATATGTGCTTTGCAAAAATGTGAGTGCCTGAGCAGTGAACTGGTCAATTCCTTCTTATAAATGTTACTCTAAAGATGCATTTGTTCTACTGCATGATGAGGTAAGGTCTTATTACCGTTCTTCTAATTGTATGGTTCTCTTTTCTGCCGCCCGTTTCCCCAAGCACAAGGATGCATGCCCATTGTGAAGAGCCCACTGTTTCCCATCTCTTTGCTGTTGTTATGAATATATATATATATATATATATATATATATATATATATATATGTTTACTTTTGGGAAAATAGCAGAATAGAAGCTATAAATAAACCTCTGGGAGACGGGGAAGAGTAGATCTTCATGTTTGGATAGCTCCTAAGCGACACTGCATTGCCTGAAGAGAGAAGAAGAGGAATGGATGACAGGAGAGAAGGAGATAGAAAGACAGAGAAGGACGCAGAGAGAAACAGAATGAATGTCTCCCAGCTTGCGGCTCATGTAGGAAGGCGAGATCTTTGCTAAAGACCCCAAAATATACATACATGGACTCACTGCCAGAAGTTAGTTTGAAGTTGTTGACGTATTCCTTTTTTTTCTTGAAATTAGAACCTTAATAATTTGTTTCCAAGACATAATATCAATGTCACGTTCTACTTTATCAAATAAGGTTTGAGATAGAACTCATTTTATTTATTTTGAATTCATTTTATTTGATGTGCAAAACTTAAGAATTCCACATAGTGATGGGGTGTCAGGGAACTCTTTGATGAACCTATATATTATATGATGCTCAAATCAGGATAAAGATACCATTTCCTTGAATTTTATCTTTCTGCGTAGTCAAAATCTTCAAATTTATTGCCTGTAGCTTTTTAAAAATACATGGTGCATTATCGTTATTGGCCATTAACTTACTATAAAGACCAAGCCTTTGATTCCATTTTAGTCATCTATCAGACATGAATAGACTCAGATATTTAGCAAATTTTCTACAAACTAACCTAGGTAACTGTTACCATAATCTACTTGCTAGAGGTGGATTACAGCAAAGCTAATGGGAATATAAAAATGTATCACCCAGCTTTATGATCCCCCCAAATAGAGGTTTTTAATTAAGAGTCAGTGAAGCTGCAGTGTTTATTTTCAACTTTTCTCCTCATAAATCTTTGCACTTAATGATAGCAGGTTGGAGATTCAGTTTGTCTTCTGTCTTGTCCTATTTCAGTCCCTGGTTGACTCTTTTGGAGCTTGCAGCTAGTATGTGATGTGAAGAGAGCCTTGCTGAACTCCCTTCACCTGATGGTACCTGACACTGGCTGTAGGATAAAAGAGACTTGGAGGACACTCAGCTGAGGTTGGACACACACACACACACACACACACACACACACACACACACACACACACACCCCACAAGGTACAACAGGTGATTTGGGAATAGAAATCAGCTAAAGGCAGCCATGACTGCAGGTCTCTGACACTGCACTGCAACGGCATCCCACCCCTCCCCGTCATCTCCGCATTCGTCAGCTCTCTATTCACATTAATTTTCTATGTACATCTCACTTACATGCAAAGCACCCTTCTAGAGCATCAGACCAGTCGAGTGAATTAGGAATAGCTTCTGCAGCAGAGGACCTGAACTCACCAGCCAAAGAAAGTTACATTGCAGGCTACATCAGTGCATAAAAATATTATTATTGTTATTTGACAAGAACAATTTATGGAAGCATATTGAAGCCTATGAAGAAATGAGCAGTTGCTTTAGCTCAGGAGAAAAAGGTGACAACCATGACTGCGACTCTTTAAAAAATCTCTGTGGATGTTTACTTGGAACAAAGAATCAGTTAAGGGTATAGGAGAAAGCTTGCCTCACACCCCCAAAAAATGTTGATAAATTCCTCACCTACATTACACTAAGTTATGTGGTCAGGGAGAAATATGTAAAGAATATCAATTCATTTTAGTCAACCCCGATTGCTGGGACAAAATATTGAAGACATGCGACTTTAAGGAAAAAGGTTTGTTCTGATCCACATTTTAGCAGTTTTCATCCTTGCATGGTGAGAAGGACCTGGGTGGAGAAATGGTGCTCATGTCATGAGAGCAAGGATGCAGAGCGCAAAAGCACAACACGGGGAGATGATGCCCTTGTAGGCCGCACCCATGGGACATTTGGCTATGAATTATCAGTGACTAATGCACCAACAGGCATATGGCCCCATGGTGCAGTCACCTCCCCGAAGCCCTGTTTCTGATTTCATGAGGCACTGGGAGAACATCTCACTCTAAACTATAACACAGCTACACCAGGAAAGAGATCAGTCCACAAAACTGCTCATTTTCTAATGAGATACCCTAAGATATTAGCATGGCACACTGTATTCATCAATACATGTTTGTTGAATAAGAGTTAAATCGTCTTTCGTTATAAAGGACTTATGGCAAACACTACGACAGAACTCACTAGACAATGATAAGCAAAGAGAAACATCGGGATCGTCTCCCCCATGTAATATGCGTTTTCAACAGTGCTCGTCTTATTAATAAAACTGTTATCAGTGCTGTAAAAGAGAAAGCACATGAAAGCATACAATGAAGGTGACAGCAGGGAGAGGTTTAGTCAGGGAGGCATCTCTAGGGAAGTACATCAGTTTTGGGATAAACAAGAGTGGAGATTTATGCAAAGCTGGTAGCAGGGGAATGGAAGCAAGGAGAACCATAGGGCACAGGAAACTGCAAATGGAAGAAGATAAGGACTGTGTGGCACAACCTTAGCTTATGGCTAATGAGAATTCACTAGCGTGTAACAGAAGAAGCTGGTCGGCATAATGTTTACTTAAAGAAATACTAGCTGGATTTATGATAGAGCAGTAGTTGCATTATCTTTCTACGAAAGATTTTCCCTTTAGCTGTTTAAGAGAAATACCAATGCTACCTTGCAGAACTGTTGAGCAATTATAGGTAACCGATATACTCAGCCTGCCATGTAGAAGAGGCTTGCAATAAATGATAACTCTTTAGTATTGCTTAGCATTGCAGTGTTACGAGAATTGACCTGAATCTCTGTGGCTTTCCTAAAAATAGTACATTTTAAATATTTACACACTTTACCTTGCTACCTCTGTTAAGAGTCTAGAAAACCCCTTCTTAATTTCTTATACATTTCTTTCTTCTTCCAATTTTACATGCATATATCTGGCAATATGACTGACTGGGCGGAAGACGATGCTATATAGTATAACAAATACTGTGGAATTCACATTACTTTGTTAAATATAATTCTGTATGATTTATAATTTTTTGGTCTTAATTTTAAGATTTGTACTCTCATTAAAAATTAAGAAAAAACTGAAAAAAGAAAAAAACTAAGTGAAGCTAGGATCATGACTCTCAGCCTTGGCTACTCCTTTTCTGCAGCTTGTTTCTTTTTCTCTGTAAAATTGAAACCTGTCACTCTTGCTTTGGAAAAGCATAGGAATGAAGACATAGCTGAAGCAGGGGAAATATCTATAGAAATGGGCATGGTTTGCATTCTTTTGACCTGTCCTTGACATTAACAACTTTTCAGCCTAATCCTGACAGGAAAACGATCAATCACGGTGAGTTTTTTCCCATTTTCATCACCTACAAATTCATGAATGTAACACTTTCAAACGCTGGGCCAAAGGTTCCTACACCTGGGAAAACAGTGTGTGTGTAAAAGTCACACTGTTATCTTTACATCTCACTGGTGAACGCTTTTTGCTCTGTAGGGTATTTTCTTCAGAGGGCTAAATACCCATGGGAGAGACTACAATTTTCTCCAATTCTAGGTCTAAATTGAATCAAATACGAACACTGATTTTTGCCCCTTCTCTTGAGTTTCTGACACCTTCTCTAAACTACTATAATTCGTTCTTCAAAAATCTGTGGAGGAGGATGCTCCCTTTCTCTGTGAAGTCCTACCCTACACTCGCCTGATTTTCCTCATAGTCTCCCAATGTTCTTTAAATTCTTATCTTAGGTGTAAACTTTCTATGGCTGTATATCATTTATTTCACAAATAATTTATGTTTAGGCTCATTAATTCCTAAAATTCCTTTAGTTTCTCACTGAAAACTTTTATTTGTATGCAGACATTTAAAATATAGACAACAAATTTCTGTGATCATTAAATAATCTCATAGCAAAGCCAAGTTGCAGACACATTTCTGCCTGAATTTGAATCATGTTGGTGCTGTCAGTTCAATACCCTCTGAAGTGGAAAGTGCTATGCTCTCTGTAGTTTCACAAATTAGTTTTTGAAAACATAGTACAGTGGAGCTGCAATTTTCTTTTTTCTCTTTGCTTGAAGTCCTAGTATTGTAACATAAAATCTTAATAAAATGTCAGATAACCTTAAGAAAGCAAAAGTACATAGAAGTGCCCTATTCTTTTTTAAGCAAAAATATAAATAAAGGAAACAAAAAGCTTGTTTTTCTGTTTGAGGTTTCTTTTTGACAGAAAAAAAAAAAAAAAAGATCGCGGAGAAACTTATTGCCATCTTTACTGTTAGAGCACAACAGGTTTCTGTATGCACTCCCTGGACTTCATTAAGTTCCTGTTTTTTTTAAGAAACAGGCAAGAACAAGTCCTGAACATATTATTTAGAGATCCAAAAGCGTTCCACAGTAAGACAGCGGAAGATGATAGGTGAGGTACGTAGCTGTGTGCCAGAACAGTGTAGAACTACAGAAGCCAGTGCCTCTTGAGCTCTTTACACAGAGCTTCTTGTTGCTCTGGGACACGTATAGATAGGACACCACATAAGTGATTGTAATACCGGAGTCGGTGAACATTCAACTTAGGCTAGCATTGGCCTGCTCAAATCCAGTTAGTAAATCTTTTTCTTGCTTCTGATCATGATGGGAAATAGCCTGCTGGGAATCTTAGAATCCCTCTGTCTCCTGGAAAGGGGAAGAAGGTTTTGATCTATTTCACAGCTCGAATGCAAGTCGTTTCTCTCCTTTCTCTTCAGTTGCCTGTTCTTCACTGTTATGATTGTCCTCAACTGTACAAAGAATAAAATAATACTCATTTCAACAAGGCAGCTTGTTACGTATTTTACAGTGAGCCCTAACCATTCCTTGAGATTAATACTATTAATTATTAATCATAATCACTATGTGTTATATGTGTTAATAGGAAATCAGAAATGAAGAAGTTTAAATAAATTTCCAAAGGATCCCACAGCTAGGAAATGATGGAGCTGGCATCTAAACCCACCCGGATCTTGAGTGCCAGGAAAATTAAATTGAGGTGAGAATGATGTAATGGGTCAAAAGAATCCACCAATAACTAAGACAGCAAAAAAAAGACAGACTTATAGGCTAACTGCTCTGGAAAACAAAACAAAACAAAATAAAGCAAAATGTGAATGTCTAATGTGGTGTAGGAATTTCATTTTATAATGGGCATACTTATTTTCTATAATAGATGGAAGATTTATATATCAACAATATAAAGAATCTGATAGAGAAATAACAGTGTCTGAATATAACACTATGCAGAGCAATGTCTGCTTCCATGAACAGTAGAATTTTCTCCTGTGAGAAATCCAAGAGATGCCAGGCATGTCGGCGCACGCCTGTAATCCCAGCACTTGGGAGGCTGAGGCAGGAGGGTCACTGCGAGTTCAAGACCAGCCTGGGCTACAAAAGTGAGCTCAAGGCCAGTCTCAATTGCATAGCAAGACCCTGTCTCAAAAAGACAAAAAAAAAAGAAAGAAAGAAATCCAAGAGAGAATAGAAGACAACTTCCTGGGCCTATCCATTTTCACTTGTTTATTTGGGAATTCTTTTTTCCTGTTTGGTGGGACTAAAAACAGGGCCTCACACATGCTAAGGATATTCTTTGGGAATGAGCTGTATCTGCAGCCCATGTCTCCCGGGTCTGACACTGCAGAGGTTCACATGTAGATAAGGTCTGTTTTGTTCTGATGTCCTCTCTGAAAGACATCATGGCAGGGGACATTAACCTTGCAAAGGCAGCCGCATGGATCAGAGCTGTTCATCTTCAGTATGAGGATATGAGTATGGTACTGTTTGTCAAATGTATATTTAACTCAAACGTAGTAGCCTATAGGGCAAAAACGAAGTCACTAGAAACTAAAGTGGGGGCTTAGAGGCTAGCCACACTGGCTTGTATGGTGATAAGAACTTGAGAATCCTCCAAAATACATTAAAAGACCACAGCGCCATAGAGCTATGAGAAGTGCTCCAAGGATGCAGTCCTGACTTCCTGAAATCTGTTCTGAAACTAGAAAATGCATTTGAACTGGTTCCCCAGCTTCCCATTAGATGGATGGAATAAGGCAGCTCTCAGTGCCGAGCAAGTGTCCCTAAGAAATAGCTTAAGAAAAGAAAATTAATAAGCACAATCAACAATTTTGAAGGAATGCATTCAATTAATGGAATGATTTCAGGTTAAATTTTATAGAGGACTTTTTAAAAAAATTAAACTGGAGTCACTTTCTTCTAATAGTTAAATTCAATTGATCTAGTCTTCATCTATAACAAATCTAAGAGCTCTAAGAAATCAATTTATATTTCATCAGGGTTTTTTAGTGGCCTTCACATTTAAAGCAATGCTAGATTCCAGGAATCCAAGTCTTTTCCTTGTATTACATTTCCATCTCCAGACAAAGGTATTCTTATGAGGGACTGAGAACAGCAATTTGTTCCAGGTGGGGCTTTGTCTCCTAGTTTGGATGTTGAGTCATAGGTGAGTCACAACCTCTCTGAGGACTCATTTTTTCATTTGTGACAAAGTGAGAGTTTATTAGTAAGTGACCACTGTGGTACATTCTGTCTCTAAGACTTTGCAGAAATCTCTCATAAGTAGATTGAAATTTAATGACTTTTTTAAAATAAAATTTCTGTTTGATAAAAATGGGTACTGTTACCATAAGAAGATGAATTGAATTTTGAAATTCTTATACAGCAAACTTGCGTATAAGACACCTATTATTGATTGTTTTTAGTGGGGCACAGTGAGCTATGAAAGGCAAAGCTGGAAGCTATCACAAATAGGTAGCACTGGCACAGGGAACTCCTGTTTAGAGAGTACTTGTCCCTTGAAGCTACCCGTTCAGCATGTCAGACACTACCATACAGTCTTTCAGAAAGAAAATTATCACTATCATTCCATTGAAGTGAGTACCACAAGGTGCATCAATACTGTATGGTCAATCATTTCAGTCTCACCTAGAAAGTAGATTAATCCACATGATAGAATTACGTTTATATTCAAAGAGCTGCATGTTTCAAAGTAGACTGCTTTAAGAAAAATAAAGATTTATAGAAATATTAAATTTGTATTTTGGTTTCAAGACCAATGAAGGGTTATTCAAGATATTTATTTGAAAATTTTTCACAATAGTTAAATACTACATTTTTTCCTCATCTCAAAGGAGTCTTTATCTTTTTAATTTAATTTTATTTTAAAGAGTAAAATAAAAAACAAATAGCAAAAGCAAAGACAGAAACAGAGCAACATCCAACAATACATATGGTAAAATATTTCAAGCAAAAATAGGAAATTAACAATGGTTGTTGTATTGCACATTTTTATTGTCAAATCTGTTGTCGAGATTACCAGATATGACTGCAAGATTAGTCAAATTTTGAAACATTAACTTCCTTTCAGTAAATCTTAAGTTTTTCTTGTGCTTTTTATTTTTAAATTTATTTTATAGAAAATACAAGAATAATTGATAAGACATTAGAAATGGTATGTTGAGGCCAGTGAGATAGCTCAGTGAACTAAAGCTCCTGCTTAGGCAAGTTTAGTCAAGTGCAGGGACTGCAGTTGATCCCAAGCACCACATGCTGTGCCAGCCCTGCCCCGAGGCAGGCTTTGCCAGTCAGAGTCAGGAAGTAGTGGCACACACCTGTAATCCCAGCACTGGGGAGGCTGAAAGCAGGAGGATCGCCATGAGTCTGAGCTGCATAGTGAGATCCTGCAACAACCAAATGCATTTTAATAAAAAGAAAAAAGAGGAATGACGTGTTAGTGCTGCTGTACTGTTATTGTCATACAGATTTTAGCATCATGAGTGCACTAAACTCAGCGTTAAACAAACTCGACTCTTCCTCTCTGCTAATTAACACTGAAATCCACTTGACATTTTAGGTTATTATGGAAGTTCTGAACTCTGTGTTCACTATAAATCTCAATACTTTTTTAAAATTGAAATTAAGCAAAAATTTAAAAATCATTTGAACTTATTTTAACTGCTGCATAAAACAAAATTTTACATAGTAATGATAGTTTTGGTATATAAATCAGATTAAGCATATTTATCTCTTCAAACATTTACTATTTTTTTTTTTTCAGACCAGCAGAGTCCTTCCTTCTAGCTCTTCGAAGCATTCCATTAATTATACTCTGTCAGAATCAAATTCTTCAATTCGGCCCTTGAATGAGATCACGTGGTTATTATCTTGCTGTGGCTGTTTTATTGCATTTAACATTATGGTAGCCATTTCTACCTATGTTGTCACACATGGCAGGATTTTCTTTATCCAAACTCATCAGTTGATGGACTCTCACGTTGTCTCTAGGTCTTGCCTATTGTCAATAGTGACATAAGGATTATGAGAATGCAGCTGTCACTTAGACACACTGATTATCACCCAACAGTGGGTTTGCTTGATCCTCCAATATATGTTTTTTGAGCATCCCACACTGTTTTCCATGGTGACTGTACAACTTATATTGCTACAAACAGTGTGAAAATACTCATTATTCCCCATCCTACTTTTACAGTTAAGTACTCTCTCTCTCTCTCTCTCTCTCTCTCTCTCTCTCCCTCTCTCTCTCTCTCTCTTTCCTTTCTTTGTTTTGTTTATTACCATCACGGAGATGAAATCCAGGCCCTTATGAGTGCTAGCCAAATGCTTTACCACTGAGTTGCATTTAATCTCTATTAAATCCCTCCCTTAATGCTTATTTTTACTGATGCAATGTGACATCTAAATCTCAGAACTTTGACTTAGTTTTTAATGTATTTCAATCTTTTATGTCTCCTTGATAGGGAACTTGGAGCTGCTGATAATTCGTTTTCTTAAAAGATTGCCATTTCTTCAGGCTCTGGTCTCTTTAATGCATATTCAGCCCCATGTTTGATCAATGACTCTCTTTTCTCCCTTTGTCCCTCTCTCTCTACCCCCTCCCTCTGTTCCTACTCCCTCTCTGCTTCCCTCCCTCCCTTCCTTTCCTCCTCCTTCCATTTCCTTTCTTTTTTTGTAGTGAACATTGAACTCAGGGCAAGTGCTTGACCACTGAACTTATCCAAAGCCCTTTTGTTAAGTGTTAATGTTTAATTATTTGACCAATCTTACATACTTATCTCTATTAATCTAAACAGATTTGATGATGAAAATATGTAATGTAACCAGTGTTAAATTTTTGTTCTTGTTTTGAAATTCTGTACTGCATGTACTCTTGCTGGTAACTGTTTTTCTACCTTTGTTTCTGCTATTTTTACTCTTTTGTTTTTAATTTTCATTTTGTTACATTGCCTTGCTGAATTGGAGAGGCTGGCCTTGAGTTTGCAGTCCACCTACCTTAGTCTCCTAAAGAGCAGGGGTTAAAGCCATGTGCCTCCATACTGGTTTGTTGACCTGTTTTCTTTTAGCAGCTTTTAAGTTTCTTGTCACCATGGATTTGATCCGTTTTGACTTGTCTGTTTGTACAAGGTGAGTGCTTAGGATCTAGTTTCAATCTTCTATATAAAATACCAATATGCTGAGCACTATTTATGAAAAAGTCTCTCTTTTGTTCAAAGCATGTATTTAGTTCTTTTGTAAAGAATCAACTGGCTGTAGCTGTGTACATTTGTTCTTGCATCCTGTAATCTATTCCATTGGTATATGCCATTTTTTTCTTCCAGAGCCATGCTGATCTTTATTCCCTCCCCCCATGACCTTGGCTTTGTAGCAGTTTACAGTGAGGTACTGGAGTGCTTTCAGTCTTGTATGTTTTGCATATGATTAGTTTGGTGCCTTGTGTCTCTTGTGTTTCCATTAGTTTTAGGATTGGCTGCTCTAGCTCTGTGAAGAAAGTCCTTAGAATTTGATGCGTATTACATTGCAATAGTAGAAGACTTTTATTAATATGACCATTGTAACAGTACGAAATTCTGCCAAGCCACTGACATGGAAGGTATTTTACTCCTCTCCTGTCATCCTCCATTTCTCCCTTCAGTGTCCCAACATTTTCCTTGCACAGGTCTTCCACCTGCTTGAGTAGGTTGATTCTAGGCTTCCAAAAGTTATTGGGGATGAAATTGTTTTCCTGCTTCATTTTCAGCTAGCTGATTTTTAATGTATAGAAAACCTACTGCATTTGTAATGTTGAATTTGACTCCTGCTACTTTGATGAATTTGTTTATCAGATTTAAAGGTCTCTCCAAGTCTTTAAATGTCCTAAATAAAAGATTATATGAACTTCCATATCAGTGTTTTGGCAGAATTTTAATACTGTTACAATAACCATATTAATAAAAGTCATTTACTCTTGCAATGTAATAAACATCAAAATTCCAATGACTTTCTTCACAGAGGCAAATAAAGATAATTGGACTTCTTTCTCTCAGGCTCATATTCCATTCATTCTTTTGGTTGCTTAATTGTTTTGCCTAAAATTTTAAGTTCTAAGAGTGGTGAGAGTGAGCAGCTTCGCCTCTTCATTATTTTAGAGGAAGTGCTTTTAGTGTTTCCCTATTTAGCATGATGTTGGCTCTGTGTTCATGTTGCACAACCTTCATTGTAGCTTTTTTGGTATTTTATCATCAAGGGATGAAATAAACCAGACCTATATGTGTAAATATCGCATAGTCTCCCTAATATAAATACTTTAAAGAAGAAAACAAGAACTTAAGGGCATAACACAGCTGAATGTGTTATGGATTAAACAACGAAGTGACTGGAAGCAGACAAAGCAGAAAACATCAATAGCAAAACCATACACTTATGTACACCGGATGAATCAGATATTGGTCTCAAGAACCTTCAAAAGGTTCAGCATATTGATTATAGCACAATGTAACGCT
>PVJA010012909.1:0-50717 GCA_004027025.1 Myocastor coypus
TGATTTACTTGGCTCACAGCTTTGCAGGGTCCAGTCTGTAGAGGATGAATCGGAGGAGTGCAGCACCTCCTTATTTGGTCTCCCCTCCAGCAGTACCCTAATTGAAGCAGGGCTGGCAAGGAAGATAAGCCGGCACACTTATGTGAAATCTTTCCTAGTGCCTGCCACGTGCTTAGCTATTTATGAATGAATAGATGGTACACATAATTATACACAAAATGTGTCATTTTGTTTTCATTTAAAAGTTTTCAACTAAAAGTTAAGTTGAAAAAGACCCTGAAAAGCAATTTAAAATTCAGTTGCTCCCCCTCTTACAGCAACAATATCCAAAAATTGCCTGTTAATGGGGCTTTTATTTCCCCTGTACTTTGGAAGTAATCAACATTCCCAAATGCATTTCAGAGTATTTTCACTCATTAGAGAACAAGTGCTTCTGAGACCGAAGGCTTTCTGTGTGAAAACAAAACAGACAGTAAGAGGGCTGCATGAGGGTGAGGAGACTTTTTTCTTCATTTATGAGATGGTACTTTTTTTTTTCTCTTGGACTCATAAGTCAATAATACATTTTGAGTAGTTTGTGTTTTCCAGATTTTCAGTGGTAGCCAAGGCATTGAGGTGGGCTCATTGCTTTACAAGTGGGCAGATAGTGAAATGTACCTGCTAGTGACCTAGGCAGGTAGGTATAAACAGAGTACAGGTGGCCATACTAGATAGCATGTACTACAAGGGATGCTGAGAAACTTGGTAAATGTTTAAATTTTAAAAATCTTATGATGATAAAAGAAAGAGTGCCAAGAACAGTAGGATAAGTGTGTGTGAAGCAAAGAGAAGTATTTTTGAGGGGAATTAAGGGCATTGTGTCTTTTACATTGTTTCACTTAAATTGTACATAGTAAAGGCTTTAATTTAATCATTGTCTATGTTTTGATCACATTGTATTGCTCAAATATTTATGGTAATTTCTATCAAATAAATACAGTATACTGTGTCCTCATCCACCTTATTTACTGGACCTCGCACCATGCAACTTCTCCAAAGGCAAAATGACCATGAAAAGCAAATGTTTTGAATCAGTTAGTTCAAGGCATGGAGGCAGCCACAAGAACACATTTACAGACACAAAAGAGGACTTCTAGGGTTGCTTCAGAAAGGGACAAGAACAATGGAATAAGTGTGTTGAAAGTGAAGGGGAGTATATTGCGGAGGATTAAGGACAGTGCGTCTTTTGCTGTAATAAAGTTTTGAAAAAATGTTTATCCATCCACTGTTTTAAAAAATGACAACAGTAGCTGGCAGAACAGCTTGGCAACATAAGTTCCTGCCTGAAGCTCAAGTCCTGAGTTTGAACCCCGCTACCAAAGGAAAAGAAGAAGAAAGAAAAGGAGGAAGAGGAGGAGCAGGGGGAGGAGGAGGAAAAGGAGGAGCAAGGGGAGGAGGAGGCAGAGGAGGAGGAAAAGAGGAGGAGGAGGAGGAGGAAAAGGGGGAGGAGGAGGAGGAGGAAATATATTGGTAGATTTCAGTGATGCCATCAGAGAATGGGGCATAGTGCGAAAATACCATCAAGAGAGTGGTCCATGGCAGGTTTGGATCTTAGGGAAAAAGCCACGTTTGTAAGCCCACAGAATTCTCTTGATTATTGGTATTACTGAATCATAAATTGTGGATGAAATCAGTTATCTAAACAAATCTGAAACAGAATAAAAAGTGAGAAGGAAGACAACTAGAAGAGAAAGGTCAGAATTCTACACATGTGGGCGCTTGAAGCTGATATAGAACCAGGTAGCGCTGCCCAGGGAGTGGGAGGCGTTTATGGTGAGTGCTGAGATCAGAAGCCAGAGGACAGCGACCTGTAAAGCCAGTGGAGGGGTGAAGATGCGCCCACCTCCACGACTCAGTGGCCTTTCAGTGAGCCAAGAGGGATGGTAACGCCTGCTGAGGGGGTGTGTGCTTAGAACCTCAGCTCATTCAGAGACTGAGGCAGGAGTATCACAAGTTGAAGGACAACTTGGGCAAGTCAGTGAGGCCCTATCTTCAGATAAAAGTAAAAGGGCTGGATAGATAACTCAGTGTCACTTTTGTTGCAAAGGAGAGAAAGATAATAGTAAAATGGAGGTAAGGAAAATGCTTCATTTTTTAAGAAGAGAGATTTGAGCTAATTAGTTTACCAGGAAATTTAAAAAAAATCTACTGCATTGCTGTTCATGTTTCTAAAAGGAAACTATATTAATGTATGAAATATTAGAGGTTCTTAATTAGCCAAGAAAAATTGAAAACAAGTAAACGATTCAACAGAAGTTGGGTTGGGTGAGAGTGAGGGTAAGGGAGAGTTCTACATAAATTAATTTAAAACCAAAGATGCAACTAAAAATATCATTAAAAGAACTAAAAACACCTTTACTAATGATATGAGTGCCAAGAAGATACAGGGAACTGCAGAGATATATTTAAGAAAAAACTAAAGACATTGCACGTTCATAGTGTCAAATGGTATCTACTTTATTATTTGGCAGTGCAAGTGGGCCTGAGCGTTCAAGGGAAAGAACCTGCAAAGGAGTAAAATAAATGTTACACAACACCGAAGGTATAACTACAGTTAAATGATTTTTTTTAATGAAGCCATGTGATAAAGAAGGGGGTAGGTTGGTGGCCCTAGTGGTGGCAATGTGAACTTACTGACCAGAAGGGTGGAAGAGTAAAGAGAATAGAGGAGAAGCTTGCTCCTTCTTCTGGAAGGGACAATGGGAAGGTTGGTAGCATGCTGTGAGGAACAGTAAAATAATGCTTGGGAAATCCTTATGACAATGCCTACAACATACTAAGTACTGACTTGCTTTCTTATATGATAATTTTTATGCAACAGAGTTCAGAGTAGATGGGAGGATGGAAAGTTCCGAATCTGATAGCACAGTGACATCATCGCTGAAGGACAGGAATGTATATGTTTTCTTAAAGTGGAACTGTAACTGAGATTTTAGATAGCACAGTAGTATATTACTCAAGAAAAGGTGCTAGCCACATGCTTTGGCTAGCTCACAGACCGTGGTTTGAACCCCAGTCCCAAAGGCTGCTCCTGCCCTTCCCTGGGAGTGTACTGAACTGTCTAGTGAGTTCAGGAGCAGTGGTGCACACCTGTAGTGCTGGGGAGGCTGAAAACAAGAGAATCACTATGTATCCAAGCTGTATAGTGTGACCCTGTACCAAGTACATAAATGGAAAATAAAAGAAAAAATGTTAGCTATGTGTCAAATTAATCTCAAGGCATTTATTGGAGATAGGTAAGTGATGATAAATTATAAGTTATCATCAGACTAAAGTGTCATCTTTGCTCTTAAAAGACTGTAAGGGAAAAGTGCATTTCCTTATATTGTAGTCAAATAGTGGATTTAGATCAGTTGTTCTCAAACTGTGGGTCTCAACCCCGGCAGCGGTTGAACGACCAAAACACAAGGGTCACCTAAAGCCATTGGAAAATACATATTTAAACCCATGCTATGCCATGATGAAATGTTACTTATTGGAATTAGTAATAAATATTTCTCAACATATAATTAAATATTGTTTTTGTGATTAATCACTATGTTTAAATTATGTTTGATTTGTAGCAATGAGAATACATAATGCATATCAGGTACTTACATTCCGAATCATAACTGTAGCAGAATTACAGTTTTGAAGTAGCCACCAAAATTATTTTTTGGTTTGGGGTTACCGCAACATGAGGAATTGTATTGTGGGGTCACGGCATTAGAAAGGTTGAGAACCACTGATTTAGATGAAGGCTGTTAACCTAGTAAATAGTAGACCTGCCTTTTGATCATGGAAGCCTTTACAGGAATCCCACGCTTTGTGCACCATTCCATCCACCAAACAGCAGTGAAAACTTGTAAGTGATCAAATGAGATGGAGAAGATGTCAGGGCTGTGCTGTTTTGCTTTGAAGAGGAACAAGGAAGAGGCAAAGAATGAGCTTCTCGCATTTCAAGAGAAGTCAGGTCTTGGGGGAAAGTCATTCTTGGCTGCTTTTAGTTAGTCTAAAACAAGTTTTGGTAACATCTTGGATTTTAATAAATAAAGGCTTAACTGAGAAAACATTTAGTCATTTCCCAATCTTAGATCCAAGAGCAATAATTTTTTATGAAGTTTACAGTAAAGCTTCTTAATGACAAATAGCTACATACATGCACATAGACTGATATACATGGGTAGATAAATATAGATGGATGAATGGATGGATGGATGGATGGACAGATAGGACACTGAAGTCAAAAGCTTGTCGGCTTCTGTAAGACAAGGCTTGAAGTTAAAAGCTTGTCTTGGCTTCTGCTTCATTCTTTATAACAACTATTTTCAGGTAAAAGTGGGAGTGTGTTTCCTCATCACTTCGGATTCCAAATTATGTGGAAATGACTGATGGAGTGTACAGAAATCCTCAGGTGTGCTGGACTGGAAAGGAAGCTGAGGACTTTTGAGTTACAGAGAAGCTAGGTCAGTGAGCAGTTGCTGAACTCACACTGGATGCCTTTTAAGAAAGTGTGGAGAGTGCACACTACCCCTTGGCCATGGTTTCTTCAGTGGTGTAGTTTATAATGTAAAGAGTAAATTGGCCTGATGTAGACTTTAGAGCAGTCCTTGGAAAATAGAGTGAGAGGTTTTAGAAAACAGAGAGCAGGAAAAAAAAAAAAAAAAAAAAAACTCAGAGCAGACCATGAGCTGTGATTTCAACAGAGTAAACAGAGGGAGGGAAGAGTGTGGTTTGGCTGATGGAAAAACAGAGACTGTTTCCTGGCAAAACTCAGAGCAAGAACTGAGTGAGTTCATGGGCAGCCAAAACACAAATAGTACCTGGAACAGAGGTAAAGGGGCAAAGTAGTTAGAAAGTGGAGAGCTTCACGAGTGTCCTTCAGATGCTTGTATTTGATGTGGGTGTTTTGGGTCAAAGAGGACATTAAAAGTTACTTCAGATGAAGGGCATGCCAGAAGTAAGGATAGATCCAAGGGAATGTCGGGGAGAGGCTGGCAGTGTTAGTGTGAGGAATTTAATGGAGAAGAGATAGAGGAAAAGGGAGACAGGGACAGAGCCATAGAAAGGCTGCCAATTTAGAAATACTGCATTTTCTCCGGAAGTAGGGGAGAAAGCTGAAGCTCCTCTGTCTGATCACATAGACTTGCCGCATTGCCTACTAATTCACTGTTGCTTTGTACTCTCCTGACTGCTGTCGTCTGTCTCAACTTTTTAAAATGGCTTTTTTCTTTTTTTCTTCTTTGCTAGGAGAAATTCATAAGAATAATATACACAATAATGTGAAGTAGTTTAAAAGAGAAACAGACCTCCTAATCAGCTTTGTAGTCACTTCCAAGGTGTTTACAGCACAGGGGATCAGTTTGCCTTGACTGTCTGGAATCCTCTGAGAGTCAGCCTCACAGGGCTGAAACCAACTAAAAACACCTTGTGGAAGTTTTCAGGCATGCACCTTAGTAGAAAGAATAGCTTCTGTCATGATTGACAATGTGTCTATTTTTATTTATTGATAGAAACTTTAATGTTAATATGGTAAAGTAAAATAACCAGTGTAATTTATAATTATGAGCTTATTCAACAAATTAGAAAGATCTGCTAGTCACTAGAATCCTGAATTATTTATTTATTGTTATTGTTATTATTATTATTAATGTATTGGGTTGTTGTAGGGTTTCATTATGCATCTCGGACTCATGGTGATCCTACTGCTTTTAGCCTTCGTGGTGCTGGGATTACAGGTGTATACCACCACACCTAGACTCTGGCCAGCTCTGCCTACCTTAGGGGGCAGGGCTGGTGAGGCATGTAGTGTTGGGGATCAAACTGTGATCCCCATGCTTGCCTAAGCTTGCCTAAGCAGGTGCTTTCATTCACTGAGCTATCTTGCCAGCCCCCGACTTACTATTTTTTAAATGAAAAATGCAGGCAAGTGTAGAAGCAAGAAGAAAAACACTCCCTATGTTTTACAATATTTTATATTCTGAGAATGATCATGGTAAATAGATAATGTGAATTCTAGAAACTTCTAAATTAGAATATACTTTTAAATAACTCAAGAGATCATCAGTTATAGAGCTTGAACAGGAATTTTCCTTTTCATATCAATTTATAGGTGTCTCAGTCATAAGCAAGCTACTTTCATTTATGGAAAAATGACACTTTCACGACTACAACTTGCACACGTTCTGCAGATATTTTCCATTCATTCACATATTCATTAACAAATATTTGAATACTTGTATATTAGGGCCTGAGTTAGGGTCTGGGAATATATTATTGATTTGATATGCTAATATTTGCTAAAAGATGATTTTAAAGGTGAGATCAGTGATGTTTCCTTATAAAAAGGGAAACATTATAGCTAAATGAAATTCATAGATTAATCCTTAAGCTTTACTTTAACCATTCTAGAGTCTCCAAATAAATTGACCAATTTCTTTCACACTTTTATGTCAGTTTTATTATCTCCCCAGTTGAATGACTGGAAGGAGAGTACCTGAAGAGGAGGAGGAGCTGCAAGGTGACTAGTCCATTCCTGAATAAATATGGATTATCAGATATTAACAGTTGTTGCTACACATGTGAGTCATTCATGTTAGTGTGTGTAAGTAGGTCATCTTACCTGTAGCGCGATTGCTTTGATTCATTTTGTAACTTCCTGCCAATTTTAGGGACTGTGAGGCCCACTTCAGACACACATCTTTTTTCTAACTTACATGATCTATGCAAACATTGTTCTTCCCCTCTGAAGCCCTAGGAAGATGGAAAACAGATGTATCAGGTCCTCTAAAAGGATGAAGTCTATCTGTAGATTCCAAATCTTTTTTTTCTTGTTTTGGTATTTTTAAGGAAGGGTCTACAGAGTGTTTAGGGTCTCACTACTAGATCAAACTCATTTGTGATCTGCCTATTTACAGCCTCTCAAGAGCTGGGATTACAGGCGTGCTCCACCACATCCAGTCTCCGACACCGTGCCCAGTCTCAAGACTACCAGATCACACTACCAGTAACTAACATAGAGAGAGGCATGGGGATGCAATGGGGGTGGGGTGGGGTGGGGTGGGGCCAGGTCCATAGAGACTGGTTGATTCTCAGGTTATTTTTGTAACTGGCAACTTTCACAGCACTAATAATGAGAAGTTTGAAGTAGCCTGATAAATATCAACAGATTTCAGGTGATCCCCCTTTAGTCTTTCATAGTGTGCGAATGCACTGTACATATAAAATACTACAGGTGCTGTTTGCTGTAACTGTGGCATGATGGCAGAGAAGGGAAACAACAGCTCAGTCTTGTGATGGATGCCAGTCTCTGTGGGATTAGGGGAAAGTTTCTCAGTCTGATTCATAGAGACTGCACCCACTGCCACCAGATCTTGGAAAAACTGAATGCATGAATCACTAACTCACAACCATTTGCTGTTGTTTCCTTAGGAAGGTTAAAAATGAGTGTTTGACAAAATATATTTCCAGAGTCTTAAGTTATGAGTGAAAAGAACATCTATGTGTAGTTGCAAGCACCTTGTTCTGCACCTGTTTGCCACACTCTCTAGATACTGAGACTTTTTCACATTTTAGCATCCTGGAAACTGGTCTGCATTTATGATTTGTGATGTTCTATAATTTCTGTCTGCTCGTTCCACTGTTAACATCTGAGTACTTTAGACAGTTTACAAGCTGTAGCCTTAGATTGCATGACATGGAGCTTATATCCAAATATTTGCAGAGTACTCACTGTGGAGACATGAGGATGTCACTTCACTTTTATCCAAAAAGTAAAGTAAGATCTATGTTGAGAATAACAATTGAGGCCAACGGAGCCATTTTGCCATGGGATCTCATTTCCTTAATAAGTCGTACACAGACACGATTCCTCTTCTCATCCCAAGTGATCTAAAACTTAGTGTACAAATTTATGATGTGTAATACAGTCTACACAGCAATTTTTAAAAAAGATTTGGTCACCACCTTATGTTCAGATATAACTCAGGTGTTCATAGTTCAGCAAAAAGGGTGAAAATCATTTCTGCCATTTGTTTGCAGCTTTCTTAGCTATCTTTTGGGCCTGAGAGATAGCTCAGTGGACTAAGTGCCTCCTTAGGCAAGTGCAGGGACCAGAATTCTATCCTGGCACCACATGTGGCACTGGCCATCCCCTAGGCTGAGCAAGCTATGGGGGATTTTGCAGTGCACACCTGTAATCCCAGCAATGGGGAGGCTCGTAACAAAAGAATCACTACTTTGAGCTGCTTAGTGAGACCCTGTACCAAATACATTTTTTAAAAAAAGAAAAAAAAGTATCTTGCCTGACCACTCATGCATTCAGCAAAATCTACTATATGTAAGACTGTAGATTAAACAAATCATTTTAAAACATTGATTTTTAAACCATCAATAAAATTTTTAAGATTTTTTTTTTTAAACTGAGCTCTGTGGTTATCATAGTGTAGAAAAGAGAGAAAAGTACTTGTCATCTCCAGAAGATATCTAGTCTACTACTGGGGTAAATCTCTAAGAAGCAGCTACAGGCTTTAAGGGTGATTAACCAAGTACTTTTTTATAGATAAAGCTAAATAGGACCAGTTGGATGAAAATGCTGTTGATCAAGGTTTGCAAGGAGAGGTGGCAGCATTCATTCAATTGTTGAAGAACTTGTTGAATGATGGTTATATGCTAGACACAGGTGCAGAGGAGTTTTGTGATGTATGGCAAGTAGATAGCCACAATGAAGCTGTCTACCTGTTCAAAATACAGTTGGGTTGAATACTAACTCTGCCTCCTCAGAGACTTTAATTGAGGTAATATATATTAAAATATTTTATACATAGTAACATTTTATAAAGTTATGGTGGCTATATTTGTGCATATTTATGTTCTTTATAGTGCATAAATACTGTGACTCTGCATATTTATGCAAATGTCTTCAAAAGTTTGCTACTTTCCCCACCCTTACATTTTCTCTAACTTAGGCCTAACACATTTTGGCATCAATCCTGTGGTTGAAACATCATCATGTTGCTAGGTCAAATATTAGATTAGGAGGCAAAGGGAGGGTGGTTCTGAGAAGTATCTGCTGAATATGGTGTCAGCATCCGGGGAGTGTGCTTCACAACTTGGAATTAAGAATTGCTGACATCATGATCAGTCATATTGTCATGACAACACCAGAATTTCCTCATCTGACTTCTGCCTGGGGAGTATCCATTTGCCACAGGTCTGTCATCAGTTCACTCCATGTGTTAAGTGTATTAGACAACCCAGAACCAGTTATTCTTAAAAACACTTAGATTGGGGAGTTTTATAAGCTTCTTAGGTATCCTATTGCAGAACTCTACACTGTGTACCTTAATGTTGGAGAGTTTGCTTCTGCACATATTCTGTCAAACAGAAACCCATTTGTAATTAATTCTGTGTTCTTGCTTTAGCTTTACAAATCTTTGGAGAATGAAAAGGCTTTTCACATTCTCATTTACATAAGGGATGTCATTAATTATTCTAGCATCCTCTTCAGGTGAAAAAGGCCTGATTGAATAGTGATGGTTGTTCTGTGAGACACAATACCAAACACCCACAACTTAAAGGAGGAGAGAGTTAGTGTGTTCAAGGGTTGATCCAGACCAGAGACTGCATGGCAGAAAGGTGTGGCAGAGCAGAGCTGCCTAGCGTGAGGCTGCTGCAAGCAGGGCAGGGGAACAGGGCCATAGTTAAAGGGCTGACAGGATGGAGACCCAAGGCCCACTTTCATGATCCCAACCAGACATTTAGCAACTGAGGAGAAAAGAAGGCGTTTTGTTTTGTGTTTCCTCCTCTTAACTCAAGTAATGGATCCACTACCACAGACTTTCAAAAGTGTATGGCAATAACCTTTTGGCATTCTTAGATTATTTGAAAGTTTTGTCTGTCCCAGGTGCCCCAGGTACAGTCTGCTGTATACTGTTGACATTGTCATTGCTACAGTTGAATTTTACTCATGGAAAGGAGATGGCCCTTCTAGGCTTGGGTTAATTTTGTTTCCATGATTTCATGATTTTGACTCAAGTTTTTCAAAATCCTGTTTGTTTCCTAAGTACTTTCTGCCTCCTGTCAGGTCAAGAGACGGTTCTGATCAGTACTTTTCCCAGCATACCATCCCCTTCCTTACTTCAGCTCTTACATTTGAGTGTGGTCACATGCATAAATGATTTAGGAAAGCTAATCTCAAAGATTACCTGGTAAATGTATTTCTTTCATAATTTGTATGTCTTACTATGTAATTCATGGAAATTTTCTTGAAATATCTAAACTATAGCTTTAAAATAAGCCTTTATTTTTATAGACTTCCCTGTAGGCAATGCTAGATTTTTACAAAGAGCACAAAGGATTGGAGCACCCATCTGAGTAATTTAGGAGAACAATACCCAACATATGAAAAAGAAACTTATTTGTCCTGGCTTCCCAAATAGTTTTTTTTTTTTTTTAAAGAATAGAATTTTATCTATGGGTACAAATTCATTGAAATATAAAACAAAATACTGAATTTTTAACACATAACTTTTATTTACTAGTTTTTGAAAAACAAAAAGGTCATGTGTATCTGTTTTGATAGTAAAGTATAGAAAGGAAAACTTATAGAAAATTCTTATGCCAAAAGTTCAGGTGAACTTTGAATTTTTCTCTATTTGCAAGAACATAGCAATAACTGTGTTAAAATAAATCTTTGTGTGTAAATTGTTTTGACTTTATGTTTTCCCATAGAGAGAAATGTTTTAAATGGTGAGTACAGTTTTAGTTACCTTTAGTGCTTATGGATCCAGTACTGAAGCTAATCTTTAATATGGTCCCCCCCCCCTTTTTTGTGGAAAAATATGTTCTTAGTTCCAGTTCTGGTTTCTGGATATAAATTTCACCAAAACACCATTTTAGCACTCAGAAGAGAGCTCTGTGCCTCTCAATTTTATCCCACCAACTATGACAGAACCAATAAAAGAAAGGAATGTTCCTGATCAACCTCTGGTTAAGTGAGATTTAGGCACTAGCTCAGAGTCAAAATATTTATCTTTACTATTCAGTATATATTCTAGGAAGTTTACCATCTGGGTCAACTAAAAAGAAATGTAATATACAGATGTTCTTCAAATTCTGGTGGGGCTAGGTCCCTGTTAGCCATTGTAATTTTAAGATATAAATTGAAATACATTTCATATGTTTAACTTAGTAGACATCATAACTTAGCAAACATACTCCACTTATTGCATTGGTTCTTTCCCCTTGTGATTCCGTGGCTTCCTGGGAGCTGTGGCACTATAGTGCAGCTTGGACTCCATCATAGCTAAGAGTAATAGTAACCACCATTAATATCAATGCAGTTGGAGAGATCTGAGTTCAAAGGCCAGCTCCACTTGTATTGTATCTGTGAAGCTAGGAAACTTCCTTAAAACCCTGGGTCCCTGTTTCCTCATTATTGTTGTGTGTGTGTATGTGTGTGTGTGTGTGTGTGTGTGTGTGTGTGTGTGTGTGTGTGCATGTGTAAAATAAATATCAACTGTTGTTTCTTAATAGGCCATACAGAGAAGCAACAGCAGGGTGAGACTTGTTTCTTATGTTTTCCTCACCAGGATAGATTTAAGAGTCATCAGGACACAGCTTCTGGTAAGACTCATTGGAATATGGGTATGCTTATGTCACACTATATACATTCTAGAATTGTAGCTATGGTTTTATTTTATTATAGTTGTTTCATTGTTATTTAGATGTGATTTTTATAAGTCTAGGGGGCCTTTGTCACTACTTTAGAAATAGGGCATTTTATCAATTCTATTTTGTACCAAGAAAGAAAAGAAATTCTAAAAAATTGATTACATCATATACAATTTCCTTTTTTGTTTTTTAGGAGCTGGAGAGTTCTTTTGTTGTTGTTCTTGAGATTTTAAATATAGAGACTTTCAATGAGAACTGCATATACTAACCAGTATTGTGTGGCTATCTTTTGTGCATTAAAGGTCATAACTTGAAATAATATTAAATGAACATGCCCTCGTAATTCCTTTCTGCTTGCAGTTTGAGCCAAGTAAACAGGGTGTCCAACATGCCTTAGCATTAGTAGAAGAGGAGAACCTGCTGTAGAGCAGTTCTTTGCTTGATAGAGGCATCCTATTTTTATTTCATCGGACATCTTCTCTTTGAAAACTCAGTGCCAATACTACACCTACATTTTAGGAATTTCAGCCAAACGTTCCACTCTTATAAGAAGCTTAGTAATAAATTAAGGCTTATTAAAGAAGGACTCCCGTGGATTTTTAATTCTTCCTCATCTGCCATTGTCATGAACTTTATCTGTCCGTAATGATTTCAGCTGAGTTGCCCCAAATCCTCATCTTTTTCCATACTAGTCTTCTTTGTTTGGTTCTGCTTATGCAGTCATCCGCGCGGTGCTTCTTTCTGTACATCTCTCTAATAAACATTTGTGCAGCTCACTTCCAACACCCATGTTCTGTCCTGCATCAATCTCTTCATCCTGCGGACTCCCATAGCACATAACTGTCTAGACCACTTTCAGTCCACTTACTACGTTCAGTGCCACATGGGATTGGCATACATAACAAATACACTCATTTAGGAATTAGAGTATCATCTATAAGGCTTTATTAAGATACAACTTAAGAGTTTGGGGACATACAGGGCTAAGTTAATCATGAGTAGTTCAAGTTTTTAAAGTTGATTTGCTTTTTGTCCCCATCTGCACAATGAGCTTAATGACCTTTCCACACTCATATCATGGTTGTGAAAGTGAAATAGTGTGTGAAAGATATAAAAATGAAAGTTTCAGTTTTGAGTATTTTTATGCAATAAATATCCTCTACTTCGGCTGCCCCACACTCCAATTGCACGCTGTCTTTTAAGTCACAGAAGGTACAGCTGCCCCTGCTAGACTAGAGGCTTCTTCATGTACTGGCGGCTCCATCCTTATTCTTGTCTTATGGAGTATAATCTCTGATGCCATGCACAGCCTTCCCACTCACACAGGAATGACTCTGCTTCAATTCATAGTTTCTTTAAAGAAAACTGAACAACAAATGAAGAACTTCAGTGTACTGAAGTCCTTGGAACAGACTTTGTGCCAGATGTTTTTAACCTTTTAAAGTTAAGTCTGTAGCATTCAGTCTTAGAAAGCAAGTTCATTTACCATTCAGCAGTTTAAAAGTGATTTCCCCTTACATTGATTTGCTCTTTTCATTGCTATTGGTCCTTGCAACTATTCTTGGATGGTCAGCCAAACATATGCTAAACATCAGATGTGTACACAGCACACAAATCTGCAAGTAACACTCTAAAAACCTGGAAAACCATAGTAATAGCTGCCAGTCACCTTGGTGCTTTTTGGGTGTACCACATTTATGAAAATCTTGTGAAAACAATCTTGCACCCAAGAAATCCAACTAACTTACCCAAACCATTGAGATTGATTAAGTGCAAAATGGAGATGTGGAATCAAATCTACTGGGTTATTTTAATTTTGTTCTCTGGATTGTGAAATCTAGATTCCTTTGATCTGAGTGAGTGAGTGAGTGAGTGAGTGAGTGTGTGTGTGTGTGTGTGTGTGTGTGTGTGTGTGTGTGTATGTGTGTGTGTGTGTGTGTGTGTGTGGTGGCAGCGGTGGGGGTGTGAGTATACATGCAGTGTCTTGTGAGCTGTTTCAAGTCTGAAAAGGCAGTGGAGCTCTGGGGACTACAGCTTCCTCCAGCGTCTCACAGCCAAGCACTCACCCCGGCTCCTGGCTCTGCTGCCAGTCAGCTTCCTGTTTACTCATACTTTCTGCCTCCTCATAACCTTGGCTTGCCTATGGTTTTGGCTTGTTATGGCCTCACTGCTACCCTATGGAACTTTTGTAGTTTCTTCCCTTTTAGTAAGTGGTTCAACTTCTGCGGTTTTCTAAATCACATCTCCAAAGGGGAGAATAGGATTGGTCCTATTGAGTTTTTCAATCCTGGCCAGGTCACATAGGTCACTGCCCAGTCTGTGGATTGACTGCCCCTGAGGTCAAATTCCCAAAGCTTTACCTACCCCTGCCTAGGGGCTGTGGGAGGATGTTGTATGACAGCACCAGCAGTAAAGTCTCCGTTGCCCTTCAGTGAGGATGTGCCTCTCCACATCTCCCAGAGCCCTTATTCTTATGCTACCTTGTAGTCTCTCTGAACTGTTTCTTTACTTCCTAGTTTTAAAAATGTGTTTGTTTCACAGATCAGTACACTTTTCCAAGATGAACTTTGCTGGGATCTCTATAATCACACTTTGCACTAAGCTGTTTTTGAATAATTATAATTGATTATGTGTGTTATACAATTTCATATTTCTGTTTCCCTTTAATGGATTCCTTGAGCCTAAATGACTATAAGTATGGAACTTTTGAGCCATAGTGGACATATTTTCTTTTTTTAAATACATGCCCTATGTTCTCCCTTTCTCTGCTATTTGCTATTATACAACATACTATATAATGATTTTTAAGTATTCTTTATAGTCTTAAAGATAGGCATTTTATGTCTTTTTAGCATGTTTAGTATATTTTAGTATATTTAGCAATAGGATTATTTTATTCTAATTTATTATCATTCACATTTTTTCTTAGCCTCATAAAAGAACTACAGGATAGCCAATCAAGTGTTTAGCATTCTAGATTAGTACAATAGTATAAATACAAAGACTTTAGAGACATAGAAATTCTTACGATGTTTTGTGGTTTAGATTGTGGTTTCCTAAGACACCAATTGTGACAACTGATTGTACACAGACTTTTTCTGTAGATCACTGATCTGAATTGCTGGGGTCTTGAGCCCTGAGTTTTCAGAACAAGGCACCTTTGACTCAAACAGTTCTAAGTCAAATCTTCATTCTATACTTGTGTTTAATAACTGCAAAGAATGCTAGTGAGAGAAGACAACAAAAAGGCAAGCAAAAACTTTGAGTACATAGAGTACCAGCAAACAGTCTTGGCCTTTCTATTGGCTAGTGTTCTATTGTTTGACAGTTAACCTTTTTTTATTGTAGTTGTAGGGATTGGATCTAGGGCCTTCACACTGAGCTGTGTATCCAGCCCTTTCTGTTTTTTGAGATGTGGTCTTACTATACCATGAATTTTGGATTCCAACTTGCAATCTTACTGTTGCAGCCTCCCAGAACTTAGGCTTTGTCGTCATGCCACTATGCAATCACTTTGAGGAACAGGTATTTTATGGCAGTATTTTGCCCAGAATAAGTACTTTAGCTGCGTTTTAAAAGTGAAATGAATTAGAAATTGTATATATACTTGGGGTATATGAATGCTTTTCATTGGTAAAATTTACTAAATTCATACTTTTGCTGGAGTACAGAAGCAGCCCACTATGTCACTAACCCAGGATATCTGGGTCAGATTTTTAAAATTTCCTGTTGTTGGAGTAACCCTTGAATGGGTATAACTTTGCTAGAAATTGAATAGTCAGAAAGGATACTAGATTCCTTATGACAGCAGGAAGACCTTCATGTTTCACACAAGTTCAGATTTTTCCTTATCATAGCAGATGGGCCTTTCCAGGAAGGGTTAAGAGTCTACAGCCAAGGAAAAGCTAATTCTCTGTAATACCCACCAGGGAACAGGCCAACCTGAAAGATGGAAAGCCTGTCCCGGTGGCCTGTCTTGTCCGGGGAGGGGAGGACGCGCTCTGCCTGACCAGCTGCTGTGGTGGCCTGCGTTGCACAGGCCAGGGCTTGGCATCCACAGAAAGGTGATGGGGAAAGGGGGCAGTGTGAGGAGCAGCCTTGGAGGCATCCACCCTGCAAACAAAGAAAATTACCTCCTCCCTTTGTCCTTTTGCTTACTGAGTCTGTATCCCTTGAACAGTTCACACTCTTGCGACATCTCATAATTAATATAAGGAAGGACTGTAGCTTCGAGAAGGCTTCCCAAAAGATGGCTGGAAATAATACTTGCTCTTTTTGATATTGTTGTCTTGAAGGAAAAGAGTGTTAACTGTGGCATAAGAATGAAATGCAAAACTTTACCTTGTATACCTGGAAGAGGGGCTAGGGAGCAGAAACCTATTTGTGCTGCTACAATTTTGATGTATGAACTGGGGGACGATTTGCCTAGGTTGGCAGGAAAGCTGTTTTATTCGTCCAAGTATCAGGAAATTGTCATAACCTTTCCAGAAAAAGGGGACGGGGAGATACTAAGGAAGATGAAAAAGGGACAACCCTCCGCCCCCAATCTGGGGATCAGTTCGCGTCCTGCCCAGGAGCCAAAGTGATCCCCGAGGCGATGCCCTTAAAAGGGGCTTCGAGCTGGGGTGCCCGGGCGGCGCGGGTGCTCCGGCAGAGTGCGCGCCGCGGGGAGAAGCCCGAGGGGGGGCGGCCGCTCCGAGGAATGTGCGGCACGCGGGCGGCCAGACCCAACCATTGCGCGGAGCGGGGGCGCCGCCGGCTCCGGGGCCGCGCCGCCGAGGCCCGGGCCCCGAGCCCGGGTGGGAGAGCGCGGGGGCCGGGCGGCCGGCGGGGCGGCGGGTGCGGCGCCCGGCGGGCGGGCGTGGAGGGCGGGCGGACTTGGGCGCGGCGCGAGGCGGTACGCGGCCGCCTCCCCGCCCCCGGCCGGCGCGCTCTCGGGGCGGTGGTTGAGGCCGCGGGAGGTGGGGACGCGGCGCGCTGCTCCTCCGCCGCCGCCGGCAGAGCTCCGCGCGCGAACCCGGCCCATGGCACTCAGGGCGGCGACCCCCGGAGCTGCCTGAGCCCGCCGCCCGCGCCGCAGCACTTTCGGGGCGCGCTGAGAAGTCCGCCGCGGCCGCAGCCCCTGCCCCGCTCCCTGCGCCGCGGCCCGGCCCGCCGGCCCCCCGCGCCCCGGCCGGCGCGATGATCTTCCCGGGCGGCAGCGGCGGCGCCCCGGGGGCCAGCGGCCCCTGCAGGACGCCCTTCCGCAAGCAGGTGAGGGGCGCGGGGGCGCGCGGCCCCGCCCCGGCCACAAAGGGCCGCGCCCGCTCCGCTCGGGACGGCGGGGCGGTGACCTTGTTTCCGAGGGAGGCGGCGAGCCGGTGCCCGGGGGCCGATGCCGCGGCCAGGGCGGCAGGGGTGGGCGGCGGGCGGCGGGGGCCGCGCAGTCCGCAACAAGTTTGGCTGCGCCCACACCTTTGTGTGCCGAGGAGCTCGGGAAAGTCGTAACGGGGCGTGCGGTACCCGCTCGGAACCTCAGAGGACCTGTGTGATTTGTAGGAAACCCGGAAGACGCGGAGTGTGTTGAGTGTGTGAGTGTGAGTGTGGTGTGTGTGCGCGCGCGCCCCCTCCTTAGTTTAAAAAAAAAAAAAAAGGCAGAAAGAAAGAAACAGGAACTTCTACTGTCACTTTCTCAAGGTTTTCTGTTTTTCGAAGCACAGGGAAATCCAGTGACATCCTAGTTGCAGAGATACTGGGATAAGCCTGAGTCATACACATGCCTTTTCCTATTTTAATACCATTTCATACATTTTTTAACAGATTGAGCTCCAAAGGCACTTAAGCGGTTAGATCAAAATCCCCTGCTGGGAAAAGGCGTGGAGCCAAGGAGCTTATAGTTGTGGCCTTTTGTTTTGTTTTTCATCTCTGTTTTTAAAAGGAGGTTACTGAAGCCATGTTGTGATAAATCTCACAGAGCCGGCAGTAGGAATAACAAAACCTAGCTTTAAATTATGTAAAAAATGTGCAGGTCTGTTTAGAAAAGGTTAAACTGATTTAGAGGTCAGTGGCAAAATGCTTGTTGAGAAAACAAAAACAGGATTGCAGATATTTTTCCTCCATAATATATCTCTTGTCTACATCCTTAGCCACTGAGACAAATCAATTAAGTTATTATCCCAATAATGATACCAGCGAACTGAGCCTTCCATGCAGATGGGGCTTTATTAAAATCATGACAATGACAGCGATGTCTGGCGGCTGTCTTCTAGGTGCTCACACGGTTATTCATGGGGTTGAATTTTCCAAAAGTCTTGGGATTTGTTTTCCTATTAGTATATGCGAAGTCTATGTATCTCAAACGTTTGGGCAGTGTCAAAAAGTGGTATTTTCTGTTCTCCACTGTTTGATTCTTTTGCACACTAACTTTTCCTGAGGGAGTAAACACCTTGGTCTGTGCACTCTTTCTGTTGAAATCAGTAGGAACTTTTACCTGGGCCAAGAAGTACCTTAAAAAAAAAATACTGCATTGGTGACTGGCCTGAAGTGTGTGCCAAAATTGTCAAAATTCATAAACTGGACCTCTAAACTCACTTCATGTGGCTTCATTTAAACAAAGTGCTCTCATCAACTTCCTAAGTGGAGCCAATTTCCAATAAATATTCTCCCAACCTCTCCTCCCCCACCTACCTACCTCTACCTGAAAAGATGGCTAATTATGTTAGGGCCTTGTGTATTCATTTATTTGTTGCCAAAACCCGGCGGGGTGCCGGCTCTGAAATGGGAAAAGGCTCAGAGGGGCGAGGCCTTTTGCTGTGAGGGCAGGAGGTTTTGTTGTGTGAAGGGGGGACAGCCCGCTGGCTGGAGTGCGCTGATAAGATGCTCTCTTTTCACTGGACTCTCCTTAGATTCAAAGACTAAAAGGGCTGACTGAATCAGAAAAACAAACAGACTTTCTTTTTTCTATAGGCAATGAAAGAAATGAATGTGTAGGCATTATACAGACACAAGACCCGGGGTACCAGTGGTATTTGAGTCAAAGGTTTCTTTTGTTAGTATTTAGCTATTCACTGAAAAAAAAAAAAAAAAAAAACACTTCCAGAGCAGGGACCTGGTTACCATGAGTGACTTCATGATCTTACTCTGGCTTAGCCTAAATGGGCTGTTTAAATAATGCCTTGTGTAAGATTTCCTGATGTTAAGCTTCAACCTTTTGGTTCATATTTGTGCATTTTGAATAAAGAATTGCAATTTTTAGGTATAAAATGGTGCTCAGTTTTCATCTAGAAATACATGATCAGCTGTTGAAGTGGATTTAAGATAATTTTATTGAGGAAAAAGAATTTGAATATAAAAATACTTAAAAATCACCTTTGGAAAACATAAAATGGGCCAGAATCACATTTATTCTACCTACATGCTAGTAATAACCAAAAATCATTGGGAACGTTGCTACTACAGGTTGCTGTTCTAATTAACTGATACCTTCGTTTTGACAGTCCTATGAAAAGGCAGGTAATACTAGTGTCTCCATTTCACTGTTAATACAGAGTGTGGATTCAGTTCATTGCCAGAATCTATGCCACCCACAATGCATAGCTAGGATTTGAATCCTGACCATCAGGTCGTGAAACTCAGTAGAAAGATCTGATTATATGCCTGTCACCGTAGAAACTTGTAGAGCATAGCTACATCTTTGCTCGTTGTGAATCTAGTTGGGGATTCTTCCCACCTTTTTGGAGAGGATGAGTGGAGGTAGTGAAATCAAAGGTGAAGAATTGAAATAAATGAGTGATTTGGTTGGTGTTTGAAAGTAACACCTATTGATGTTAAAATCTTGCTTTTCTGCACAGTTGTAAAAATGTTACAGCTTTTAACATTTTACATAGGTAGGAGCTAGTTTCAGTCAGAACAGAAGTAGGTGGTTCGAACCCCTTTCTTGCCCCTACATGCGGTAGCCAGGGGATCAGGGAGCACTGACCTCCAGCGTCATCTAGGAGAAACAGGATTTTCCTGCATCTCAGGCTTGTGAGCACACCTGACACACACCTGCTCAGCTAAGGTCAGAGTGAGATGCTTTCGAGTGGGGTGATAACTCAGTAGTCAGTATCTAAAGTTTGTTGATTCAAGTCTCGTTAAAAAAAAAAAAAGAGTAATGTCCTGTTACTATTGCTTGTGACTTTAAGATATATGATATTCATTAAGTAGGTCCAGTTTGGTTATTTGAAAACAGCACCCAGAAAATCAAAATGAAAAACCACTTATTAGGACTTGTATAGTTTGAAAATATTTAATGTTTTAAAAGAAAAGTGCTACTTAAGAGCCTTTACACGTTAGAAAATGCTGATTGCCATTTTTTGTGTTATATTATTTATAATTTTTTATTAGCTATTTCTGTCATCATGTTCCTTCCATTCTGAAACTGCTTTCTTGAGATACTTAACAGTGGTGTGATGTGGTTTGAGTTTTGGGAATTGTGCAATTTAGCAATAGCTTTTTTTTTTTTTTACTAAGTAACGTGTTGTCCTAGTGATTTGCAGAGGAGTTTTGGAGGTGGAGGAGTAAAAACAACAATTGTCATGTATGTTTATGTCTTTATGATGGTGTTGCCTTTTAGTAAGGAGTACTGGCTAAGTGCTGCTACTTTTGATGAGTGAAGTACTTATCTCCCAGTTTAAGTAGATTTACATCGTTTTCTGCTTTCTTGAGGATTAACTGGGTGTAGCTGCACGTGAGGAAGTCAGCAGTGATTCAGTGTTTGGCCTTGTTTGGAGGATGACATGCAAAGCTCTTGATTAATCCTCTTCAAGCAGTTTCTGTTCACAGCATTTCATGTTTAGTAGATTGTGTTTTGTTAAAGTTTGAAGATTAAAGTTATGCATGGAAAATATTTAAGGAACACAGATTGAGCCTATCTCAATTTGTTGTTTTCACATAAATGTAAACATAATCAAGTTCAGACACTGGAGCTTTAGGGGGAAGTAGAAAATTAAATAGATAAGTGTAAAGGGTTGCTCTTTTCATATGATACTAACTCTGTATTTGTGGTCAGAAAATACTTATGAGTTAAGAACTAGATTTTAAATGTCTGTAGCCTTTTGACACACATAAAATTCTTCACCACTACTGCCAAGCATCCTTTTTGGCATCTTGATTGTGTTTTCCATAGTTCATTTTAGGTTGAAAATACCGGGGGCCACCTATGTTGGTAATTGTGTTACTTTTGAAGACTTTCTTGATAATAGGATGGTAAGATTAAATTCAAGGTTATGAGAATATGTTTAACATATTGAGCCAGAATAAAAAATATTTTAAGCATATACGTGATATCCCCTCTCAGCCTGAGTTCTAGGTAATCCTCATGACATCTGTATGAGAGAAGGGTTTGGGAATTAAACAGGCAGTGAAGTTAAATGGCCCAGTTAGTGAGAGCCAGGTCTTGGGTCCAGGGCTGTGTCTGTTAGTAGGAAAAAGAGAAGGAAACTCGGTTAAGAGCAGCTGTAGCATTCCTGCACTTCCCTATTTTTGGCCTCCCAAAGACATGTGGTGCCTAGGGCATCCCAGATTTCGGCTTGGGGAATTGTAGCTTTGCAATTTATTAGGGTTTTTTTTTGTTTGTTTGTTTCATAAAGGCCTTTACTCTAGGGTTGTCAGATAAAAACTGGACACTGAGAAAATTTGAATTTCAGATAAAGAGTGAATAATTTTTTTGCTACAAACATCTCAAGTGTTTTGTCATGCTTTGTATTTGATAAATGTAGCTATTCTTTCTCAGGGAAAGCGGTTCATTTTTTTAAAACTGCCAGAGATGTGTGTAAAGCAGGCTATTCCTACTTTTTCCACTTAAATGTTTGCTTCTAAGCATGATTTTGTAAACCCTGATGATAATACAGACTTCACTTTACCTTCCTAAGCCACAGGTCCAGGTTTCTGCACTCATTCTGACTGCAGGGCTCTGGTTTAAGTTCTTGCTCCACATTTGCATACATTTTGACTTAACCTTCCTAAACCTCAGTTTCTGGTAAGTAAAGACAATACTGCACACTTCTCAGGGTTGTTGTTGTTGTTAATCCTCGGAGGTGGTGGAGGTGTTATTATTATTAATGTCCCCACAGAGCAAGCAACAGCAGGTGGTCCTGGGAGACTCTGTGTGGTCCTCCTGGGAGACCCTGACACAATGTCTAAAGAATGGGCCTGTTTACAGCCACTAAAGAAAGGAGTCTGTTTAGAAATGTGGGCAGCATCAAAAAAGTTAAAGACCTTAAGGTGAAAGATGAAGTTCTCAACCATATTAAAGAAAAAGAAGAACCAAAAAGAGTTAGAAGAGTAGACCCCATCATTATTAAATAGCTCTTGATGGGTCATGTTCTCATTATACATTATGCCTTTCTCTTTATAGAAGAAAAGCCCTTCAGTCTTCCATATTTAATGCGAACATTTGAATGCAGAAGGTAAAAAGAGCATTGATCACTCTTAGCCAAGAAAAAGCTACCATTTTAAATTGCCTGAAAAGTGACAGATTTGTTGGTACATATGTCATTGTTTCCTGAATTCCTTCTTTTGTCTTAACTGTATGTCTGATTCTCAAAGATGTTGTCTTTGCATTACTCAGAAAAATAAACTTTTTGAGAGGTTCTTGACATCTGTAGGTGTTTGGTGGGTGTTTGTTTTTAAACTTGTAACTGTATACGATGCTTTGCATAACACATTCTAAATGCTTGGTAAACTTTGTAAGAAATGCATTGCAGACAAGAAAGAACTTTCTGGAGTGAAGATAAGGTAAAAAAGATGGGAAAATTGAGTTCTAGATTAAATTAATGAATGAAAATACCTGTATTCAGCACATTAAAACATAGCAACCACTTAATATTATGAAGTAGTACTATAATATGTCTGAATCTATGTTAATACCACTTTATTTAAAATTGGAAATTTCAAAACTGTAGTATAAATTGGGAAAGGTTATTTTATGTGTATTGTGTTTACAATACAGTTTGTGAATTATGGTTATATTTATAAGTGGTTTTCTTTGTTGTAGAGTCCTGGCTATTTCTCTTGATCCTTTGCACTATTGTTTCGTTTTGCTTTATTTTTAACTTTCTAGTCCCTCTTTCCCCTTATAATGAACATACAATTCTTTAGTTATCAAGAACAGGACAATGTGAAAATAATCTGGAATGATTTAGTATCTTTAATGTCTAAAACTTGTGGTGAAGTCCCAGAGTATTATTTCATGTTAAAAAAAAAAAAAAAAAAAAAAAAAAAAACAAACCTCTTAACTAGTGTGGATCTGGGTGCAGTGCTTTCCTGTGATCCCAGGCACACAGAGGGTTGAGGCAGGAGAATACTTGGATCCCAGGAATTTGAGGCCAGCCTAGGCAAGACTATCTCAGAAACTAAAGAGTTACAAAGACACTACTTTTTCTCATGCCTGAGTTTTGAGGTATATTTTGTTCCTGTTTTTATGATGTTGCTATTATTTTTACTTCTTACAAATTCCTGTTTTACCTTTTCAGAAATTACTTTTGATAGATACATTCAATAAGCTCATATTTTTTGTTCTTATATCTACATGAAACTGACCTTCTAAAGTCTCTAAAAACAATTTAAAGACATCAATTTAATGGTTTAAACAAGCCCTCTGAACTATTTTAAAACATTTAAGCACAATTTTATGTAAATAGGTCAGTAATGGAGAATTAGCTATATATTTGAAATTTCATAATCTAGATTACTTTTCAAGAGGATAGCTATTCTGAATATTGAATAATTATCATAATTGCCAATTTTCATCTGACTCAGCTGCATTTAAATATAGGTATTTCTCATTTAAGGACCTGCCTCTTTCATGACAGTTTGGACTTAGGACCTGGTGCTCTGACTTTTGATTTGACTTTTTTTTTTTTTTTTCTTTTATGTGTTTCTTAAACATCTAGTGCATAGAGGCTAACTGTCTTTCTTGTACAGAACACCTTGTTTATGCAGTACTGTAATTATTTGTGGATTGTACTATGTAGTTCTGTAGTTTCATGTTGTATTACATTACAATACTGCATGTAAGAATCTTACAAATAAAAGCAAGACCCATCAAATTAGAGCTTCCTTTAACCATTGTGTGTGTGTGTGTGTGTGTGTGCTGAATATTGTGCATACTGTACACACTTCCTCATTTGGGCAAGGAAGTCCTAGTCACTGAACTCCACAATTCAAGGGTGCCTGTAGGCCAGCGAATTTAGGTGTGACCTGCCCAGGCAGCGGTAAAGGAGCTCCAGGGCACAGAAGGGGAGATGGAGACTGAGCTCAACAGGGAAAAACCCAGCATTGTCTTTGTAGATTCTTGAACATCAATTAAAATTTTAAAAAAAAGTCTTCAGGATATATTATTTTGGGATATGTGAGTTGAGGGAGCAAGTACTTAACTTCATTGCTTTGCTCTAACTCAGATTCTTTAATTCCATTATTATTATTATTATTATTTATTTATTTATTTATTTATTTATTTTTTGTACCAGTTCCATCAGCTAGTATATCCTTCCTCTGGTCTTGATCTTTCTCCTCTTTATAGAACTGCCTAGCAATCACCTGGTTGGAAGACCACTTATGACCAACCCAACCCTGTTTATTCAAATATTCTAGAGAATGCTGTGTTTCTGCTTTTGTAGTCTCCATTTTATAGGTCAAATGTATCAAAGCAACTCGAGGAGTGTCAACTAGTTCTTTTGTTTAACTGGAAGTTGAACTGAAACTCAGAAACACTGTGTTAAAATAGTTTTCCAGTGTGTTGCGTAAGTTAAGTGGTTTTTGAAATAGACAGGAGTCCTTAAGAAACAAAGAGGTGGAGATGCAGGGGCAAGTGGCTGGCCAAGAAAGCAGTGAGCTAGCTATTCTAACAGCTAAGACATGGGGAGGAGCCAAAGAAGGTGCTTAGATTGTAGCTAGAAGGAGCAGCTACATTGCATAGATACTTGAATGTATGAAACCTCTAGAATTATATGTGAAGTGCTACCTGTGTTGACTATTTCATAGGGCAAAGTCCATGGTTTTTATTAATTTTTCAAACTGAAGTGTCTGCCAGAAGATTTTGTGACTGTTTGTGGAGGCAGCCATGCTCTTTTAGCATGGGGTGGGATGTTGGTTGCCCAGTAGAATGTGACATCTGGAAGCTAAAAAAACATGGGAAGTAGTGAGCAACCCTAATTAATTAGATGTGCAGTGGAGACTAGAGGGCAGAAGAATATAGGATCAAACTTGCTAAAATGAGAAAAGAACTGGAGTTTAGAAGGTGATAAAGTAAAGATAAACAATGGGATTGTGGTGGCACAGGTGTAGGAAATGGAACAGAATCATTGCACAGAAAGAACCAACTTACTGACTGTGAAGGCCAGGGTTTTAAGAAAAGATCATAGGCTTCTCATCTTAAAGGATAGAAAATGAAAAGTTGCTGTAACCTTCCTTTCTGGGCTCAGTGACAAGGAAGAGTTCTGTTATGAGGTTTTCTACATTTTTGTTTTAGATGTTAAAATGAGGAGGGTTTACTAAACTGTGCTTGTACTCACTGTCCAGACACCAGGAGTGCAGTGTCCTGCAGTGTCCATGTCAGTTGCTTGTAAGAAAGAATTATCCAGCCTAAACAACTAATTGTGCTCCCAGTGAGAACTGCTGGAGCAGCTCACTTTGAATCTGTGATGGGTTGTAAATGCTTTCTTATAGCTTCCTTGGGATTGCTTTGAAGTCAGTGTGGAGGCAGCCTTGCTCAGATATGTTGGATTTTTCATTTGCCTTAGATCCTGACATTGTTTAATGTGTAATACACGTACAGCACACCTCTTTCTGGATAACACATCTCTATAACTATATCATCTGTAATATGCAAAGCATAACCAGTGCATTGTTTAAGTTAAAATGTCTTTCACCTGAACAGTACTGTGGCAGTTGCGCAGTCCTCTCCTGTTCACCTTATTATAGTAAAGTAGTCTCTGGAGAAAGGCAGGGATTAATCTCCCCTTTAGTGTCCCAGACATGAAGTGTTAGCAAGCCATGTGGAGCCCTTGAGAGAGAAACATCGGGAATAGATTAAAGTATTGTAGGTAGGGAGCGAGGTTGTCACTAAAAGAGAGGACAGCTGGAGAATGTGGAATCTGTACTGGGAAGGAGTAGAATGAGTCTGGGAAAGGGAATGGATGGGAAAGCAGAGATGATGAGACACTGGGAGAGTTCAGAGTGTCAAGGAAGCTGAGCATCGCTCTTTGCGGGAGAGGTGGTCAGCTCTGTTTAATATTGCCTGGAGTTCAAGAAAGGCACAGGCTGGGTGAAGGAGGCTTGCTAGTGTCTATTGGGAAGTCTTTGTATGTTTTTGAAACAGGAATTCAATAGAGTGTGTGTGATGGAGCAGGAAGGGGGCACATTCCACAGGGTGTAGAGTAGATGAGTGAAGAGGTGTGCCTTTTGGAAAATCAGACCCCCAAAGAAAAGAGATTTACTCCTGATTTGAGGGCAACATCCTAGAGACAAGAGGATGTTGGCATCAGACTAATTATAAGGCAAAGTGGAGGCGGGGAGAATACTTAGAAATGGGTTTTACTTTTGAGAAAGATTGAGGTGGGGTTTGTCTTACCGGAAAGGGATCTCCACAGAGAATTTCCTGTCCCTGATAGCAGAAGGACAAGGTAAGTTACACCAGAGAAAAGGAAGAGGAAGACCAACCAAGCTCAACCTTTTAAGAATGTAAATTTTGGTAAAAGAGGTTAGGTAATCTGAACAGGCTACAAAGGTGGGATACCAGCTTAAAGAGTGTGACATAGACGTTGAGTCTTAGTTGGGAGTGAGGGTCAGGATAGTGAGTTTATGTGGAGTTTGGAATTGGTAATGTGATAAAACTGGTGTGAAAATTGAGAACATTTTCATGAACACTGACAAAGATCAAATCAAGAGATATAATGAACTTTCAGAATAGGGAAGAACTCACGTTTCTGATAAAATGTAAAATCAATCAATCAATTAATCCATCCATCCATCCTTAGGAGAATGGTAAGAAAAAAGTCTTTGTCAACTAGAGGTAAAATATTGAAGGTAGAATACTCTTATGCTTTCAAATCTGTAGTATAAAACAAAACCCCTATTACCTGTAGAATCATTGGGAGAGTAATACCTGTGTGTCTGTCAGCATCTGAGTACTTATGGGGTTATAGTGATCAAGGTGTAGCTCTTGCATAAATTCTGTCTTCCTATCCTGTGTTTGTATAACTCAAATCCCACTTTAGACTTCAACCACGAATCAACACACCAAAATAAAATGTGAGTTTTTTTAACCTGAACTACAACCCAAATTTAAGTTTCAAAAATGCTATCAAACCATTTTGACAAATCTTTGAAAGGCAAAAAGATGCTCATAGGTGTGTCTCAACATCAGTTTCTTAGTTCTTTAAGTATGAGGACATTTCTTAACCTTGGTGTCTTTTTTGCCTGGGCAAAATGAAGGATAGTTTTTTAATGTTGTTGAGATAATTAGGTGAAGTCATAGACAGAACTTGACACGCCATCTAACATAGTTATGCATAGCCACTCTCTGGCTTCTCTCTTCGTTTGGGGTATCCCTTCCCAGGTCAGTTTATGCAAAAGAAGATCTTGGAGGATGGATCAGGAAGATCAGTCAAGAAATCCTATAGCCGTAGTACTGGTAGATTCTTTTATCTATCTGTTCTTCACTTGCCAGCCTGAAAGGTTCACCAAGTTAACGTAAGATAACTTGCTATATGATGGCATGTGGAGATGTTATGAAGGTTTTTGAAATGGATGCCCCAAACTGTTACAGAAGTGTTTTATATTATTTAGCCTCTCTCTCTCTGTCTGTCTCTCTGTCTGTGTCTCTCTTTGTCTCTCTCTCTCTCTCTCTCTCTCTCTCTCTGTGTCTCTCTGTCTGTCTCTCTCTCTCTCTCTCTGTAGAGCCAGGGATCAAACTCAGGACCTTGCACTTGCCAGGCAGGCACTTGTGCCCCTGAGCTATCTATACCCTGGCCCAAGCATCTCATTTTAAATTCATAAAATTTGTTGTTTAAAGCTGCCTTTCTCATTATGTATTCAGTGTTGAAATTGTTTGAGGAATTAAGATATCTGATGTTCAAAGAAACTTGGAAACACTACATGCTATGTAGTATTGACTAGGAAAATAGCATGATGAATTAGCACACAAGTCTTTTGAAGTCCTGTAGCAAAAACATTTGTCCAACTTTTTATGTATTTCATTATTTCCATAGAATGTTTGATCGTGGAACCACTTAGTCCTGGAATGGTTGCTATATTCTTGGAACAGTTGGGGGAATATTTGCTTAAAGAAACATTTTGCACTTTAGAGTTGGGAAGGCATGTTAGAGATTACCTGGTCCAGGCTCTTTAACTTACTCTAAAGAATTAAAATCCAAAGACACTAATTGATGTGTACCACCTCCTTCTTAGCTTGAAAATCTCAGGCCCTCTGATGCAACAGTGTACCAGCCTATCTTAGCATCTTTGCCTTGTACAATGTGCCACATCCTTGCGCCAGTGCTATTCTAGTGAACTTTAAAGAGCATACCTTTAAAAAAAAAAAAATCATTGATTTGTCTTCAAATTTGTCTTTATGAGATTTTTGCCTGGTCATCCTCTGAACTGAGGTGGCAGTGGTATGTTGGTTGCTGACTTAAGACAAAATGAACTGATATCTTACTGGTATCTTTCAGTTTTCTCTTAATGCTTGCAGTTTTCTCATATCTAAAGATAATTTTTCTTGCTCCCCCCCCCCATCTTAAAGTATGAAAAAAGTGGATTTGAGAAGTCTAGTTTAAAATACTCCTGATCTGGAAAAGCCCATGCATTTTTTAACTCATGTAATTATTAAGGCACACTCCTTTGTAAGTTCATTTTCTCTTTTTTAGCTCCTTCCTGCCTGACTTGTTACAGCATGCAGAGTTTACTCTGTGGTTTCTCTGTGTAAGTTCCTGTGCAGAAGAGCCTAGAGCTAGTATTCTGTGAGTACACTGTGTGGAAGATCCATGCAGGCCACCCCACAGTATGTTCTTGACAAATCTGAATGAGTGCTTCAGTGTTTTTTCTTATCTTTGAGATATTTTAGACACTAACTGTTCACTTGTATAATTTGAAAAATCTGTTTTAAGGTTCTTTGTTGCCTAGTTCAACAGAAGTGTTGAGTATCAGTTGAAGACTTCCATGTTTGCAACCTGAAACTTTCTCCTCAATGAATCCCATGATAGGATGTCATTGTGTGGGATGAAGTGACCCAAAGGAATGTCTGTTATGTCATTGCATTTTGGACTTCTTCAAACAAATTCAAATCACATTATCAATCAGTAAAATAGTCTTTTAGAGTCCATTATGTGTAAAGCAGTATGTTAGCTCCTGAGGGTAATACTGAATTAATGTTATCAACTATTTAGTCTAATAGGGATTGTGGAAAAATTACATTAATAATCATAAAATATAAAAATTTAGGAGTCATCCAGATACGTCAGTGGACTAAAGTGCCAGCTTAGGCAGAGTACAGCAGCTGGGGTTTGATCCCTGGTATTCTATGCTGTCTCTGCCCCTGGAGTGTTCTGAGACAGAACAGAGACTGAGACTGGGCTGAGCATGGTAGTGCACACCTGTAATCCCAGCTCTTGGGAGGCTGCAAACAGAAGAATCACTATGAGGCCAATCTACATAGTGAGACTCTGTAGACCCTGTACTAAATACATTTAAAAAAAAATAATGCCACAATATTCGAATATTTAAGACCTCTATAATAAAGATCTAACCTGTAGCTATCATATTCCAGTTGACCTGAATTTAGATTTTTTTTTTTCTTCCTGGTTCATTTGATTTGATTCCATTATACCAACAAGGCTCATTCTCAGCTGACTCCTTGATAGTGGCTGTCACTATAGTTACACTCCCTTTCAGCGGTAGACTATAGGAGAAAAGGACTCCTTGTCATTAGTACATTGCTGAGTTTAGTTTTGGTTCTTCAAAAATGATGCATCAAGACTGCATTGTTTCTGGGATTGGGGAGATAGCTCAGGGGCACAAGTGCCTGCCAGGCAAGTGCAAGTTCCTGAGTTTGATCCCCATTGGAAAAAAAAAAAAGATTTCGTTGTTTCATTAAGAAAAACTCAAGCAAGTAGTATATTTTGTACTAGGCACACCTCTTTTCCTTTTTTTTTTTTTTTTTCTTTTTTAATCTTCACCAGCTGGGATCACAACTGTGCACCACCATGCCCAGTCTCTATGGTCAGCATGGTGTACCTGGGGTTCCAGTGCCAGCACAGCACTGGACACCAAGGGATCAAACCCGGTTCCTTGTGCTTCAAGGGCAGGCGCTTAGACCACTGAGCTACTTCCCTAGCCCTCGACCCATTTTCATTATCCTTGAGTCATGTGTACAAAGTTGGATTAGCAAATAGTATAGACTTGTGAGGTTGGGATCACTGGCAAGAAGAGGGAAAAAAATCAAGATTTCCATAGGAATTGTGCATGCATTTTGTGAACTATATCTAATTTGGCTCAGCTGATGCTTTTCTGTTAGGGCTACATAGTAAACGTTTCAGGCTTTGTAGGCTGTAAGGTCACTTGTCACCATGCAGCTTAACTGGAAAGTGACCATTGATGATTCATGGGCATGGCTGTGTTGCAATAAAACCATGCAAAAAGTTAGCTACAAGCAATCGAGAGAGGATAGAATAATATGTATAGGCAGAATTTGGGTCTCACTAGTTATCAAAGCAACATGGTCCAAGCAAATTACTGAAGCACCTCCATATTAGTTTGCCAGTGCTCCTATAATGAAGTTCTACAGAGTTTCCTGAAGAATAGAAACTTAATTTTGTTGCAGTTCTTCTGGTGCTGAGAATTATACCGTCAAGGCATTAGCAGCACCATGCTCCCCTGAGGGTGCTAGGGAAAGGTCTGCTCCTAGATTCCCTTCTGGCTTTTAGGAGTTACTTGGCTTATGGCAGCATCATTCCAGCCTTCACCTGACATATTCACTGTGTGCCTGTTTCTTGTGACCAAAATGCCTCCCTTTTATGTTGGACAAAAGCCTTAGTTTAGTTTGATTACCTATGTAAAGAATCTGTATCCAAATAAAGTCATATTCCTAGATACTATCGATTAGAACTCTAGTCTGTTTTGAGAGAACATAATTTACCCCATAACAAGCTGACGTCAGGCATCTGCAATTCTTACCTTAATAAAACTCACTTGGCCATTTTGATGGGCCCAACATAAAGCAAGAATACTTAGTGACTACTAAGAGTTGCATTTCCTTCAGTAGCAGAAGTATTACACTCATGGCTCCATGGTATTTAATACATAAAGAAATTTTCTACTTTGCAGCTGATTTTATTTTGCAGAATAGAAGGTATGTCTTTACAGGACAGTTTAAGCACATATTCTGAAAATAGTTCCTCAATCACAACCTCCGTGGATCTTGAGAACTCCTGCTCTTCCTTGCCCACTAGCCAAAAGGTCCTTCCTTGGTTTTTGAAATGTGTATTTCCTTATTTCCTCCAAGCTTTCATTGGGCTATCTCAAATGGCCATCACCCTCTACCCTCCCAACCTTCAAGGTCATATCCTGGTTAAAGTTCAGGTTCTAATTCTTCCCGGAAGGTGGTCTCTGTGATCTCCTTTTTTCTTCAGTTCTGCAGTTTACTGTGTAAGAGCAGAGTTCTGATGTGTTGGTTTCCATCCAGTACATCTCAGTTAGGGAGTGTGTGTGGGTGTAGTGGAAAAGTAATCATGCCCTTTGTATTGAGAAAGAGATGAGTTATATTGCTACCCATTAAGGCATGGGGTTAATCGTGAGGAGTAGGAATGAGTTCCTCTAGCTTCTAAGTAAGCTTTCATAACAGCAAGACTCTTGCGCATTTGTCAGTTTGTTCAGAAAGCTATTTTGTAGCTATAGTACTGTAAGAATGTAGTGTGGTATTAAAACTTACATTTCCTGTGTCCTGTGCAAGAATTTTAAAATGTACATTTGTTCAGTGACAGGTGCCTTACTTTTGTTATTCTCAACCTTCACTGTTTTTGAAAAGAATTTGTCTTCATTTTATTTTTTGTACTTGCTGCTGTTGCAGAGTATGAAGAACACACCTCTTAGATGTCATTGATTTTTTTTAAGAAAAGCTCTTAGTCATTTCTCTTTAAAAATGGACTCCTCCATATATATATATATATATATATATATATATATATATATATATATATATAATTGTTTCTTATTTGCCAAATTTCCTTGCTTGGCTGTTTTTCATCACTGACTAGATTATTTAGTATCTTGGCATGCTAGAGCCTTTTTTTTTTTTTTTACAAGTATAATGTTCATGTATTTCATGCATATTTGGGAGGCACAATATTTAGTGATTTTGTTCTCATAGTTTCCACTGTATTTAAAACGTGGATATGCTCAGGTTTCGTTTTTCACAGTCACATTCAGCATGTAGAGCGGTTTCAATAAGAATGTTTCAGTGCCTAACAGTCCTATGTGTCTGGGAGTGCCCTCCATCTCTTAAGTGCTAGGCCCTTTCTATGCAAAACTGAGGTTGTTCATTTTTTCCAAAGTAGCCACTTGGTGGAATTCTTGCTATGGTCACATTGAGATCATTTGTTAAATGAGCATGTATGCAGTTGGCTTTGTCTGAACAGGAGCAGAAAGGGCTTGTGACTTCAGGAGTGGTGCTGTGTGGAAGGCCTCTCCCAAGGAAACCATTCCAGGAGGCAGGGTTATGTTTGTTTGCACACAGTGAAATGTATGGAGTTGTTAACTAACCTAAAGCTGGACGTTGAACTCTCTACATGTCAATTAGTAGGAAGCTAAGAAACCTCTCACATCTGAGGGAGGGTTGGTTAGAAGTGTCAGCTCAGGGAAGCGGAAATTGCTTGGATCAGCTGGTGCAAAAGAGGATCTGAAGGGTGTGGCCAGCGAGTGTGCAGTTTTAGAACCGGCAGATGCCTTTTCCTGCTGGCTAGTGAAGAGGTCAAGTGCCATCTGGAAGAGTGGAAAGAGAGACTCAGTGGGGAGTGAGAGACAATGTAACACTGCTTTGCCAGGGGCAGACATAGTCTGAATGCCCTAAAAACCCAGATTTTCTGTAGAAGCTATGAAATGGGCCTTCCATGCAGAAGGGACACCAAGGTCTCTGAATTTTAGTGGCATGTTGTCTTGGCTCTGCCATTTTACTGTACTGGTATTCCCTAAAGTGTGGTCTCAAAACCACCTGCATTAAAATCTCGTAAGTGGCACATTGAAAATAGAATTAGTGTCCCTTTCCACCATCCAGTACTGGGGATGAAACTAAGGCTTAGGCAGGCACCTACCCTTGAGCCATCCAATTCTTTATAAGATTTGATTTTGAGACAAGGTCTCACTAAGTTACCAGTCTGACCTTGAACTTTTAACTCTCCTGTCTCAGTTTAGGGAGTAGCTGGGATTAGAGGTATGCACCACTAGCTCAGCTAAAAATATAAGTCATTGTCTCTCTTCAAGAATTCCCAGTGTTAGCTGGGGGCATTTTAAGCTCTGCAAGTGACTAAGAAACTCTCTGCAGAAGACCATTGGTGAAATACTTCTCAGAGTTGTAGCTCTGTATGTTTGAAGCTTGCAGTGCTAAAGAATGCATTATCGTATAAGCAGTGATCTTTTAAGTCCAGAAGTGATGCAGGCAGAAAATTTAAATGGGCACTCCATAGAGAATGACAAATTCATGAATAATGGAGGCAAAATTACGTCCAAAATAAGTAGGATACTTAAGACTGACGTCAGAAAAAACTAATAACACATGTCCCTTGGAACCTTGGTTGGCCAGAATCCTGGTGGAGCTGGACTTAATGCACTATCCACTGTGAATTTCTGCAGGAAATGGTTTCAGAGGTCAGTATGAGAGGTTCCGAGCAGCTTGGGAGTCAGGGCCAGCCATAAACTCTGGGGCCTGGATGAAATTCTGAGAACAGGGAAAAGGGCTCTCTCTTTTTTTTTTTTTCTTTCCTGTCAAATATTGGACACATAATTTTTCAGGTAACAACCTGGTGGGGCTGATAGATGGAGGATGTTGTGGGCTGGGATGATCAATGTATCTGTGGGGAAGATACAGCAGGAAGGAGAGATTCCTGATCATTTCCAAGTTTATGGGCTACGCTGACAGCGTATTGCCGTTTTCTTTATTTGTTGATCCTTTTTCTCATCCTCTCTGCTGTATGCATAGAGCGGGTAAGACTGCCCTTCTCAGCAGAGGAGGGGGATGTTCCAGGGCTCATGCCATTGTAGAGAATTCCCTACCAGAGAAGCTTGCTAGCTGTCCAAGCAGAGAGGCAACCAGAAAACCATACATGCTCAATTCCTGCCACTGCCTCCGCTTGTTTAGCCTCTTAAATTCATAAGACTTGCCAGGAAAACTTGTAACTGTTTGTCTCGTTACTAACAACATTGGTGTTCTAAAACAACATTTAGTGATTAAAAGCTCTTGCTAAAATGTAGAGATTTACCTAATTCTTATTCATCCCTCCAAAGGGAAGACTATACAAGGAAGCATTAAGAAAAAAAGGATAGTTGTTATAATATAACATCATTTGTCTCAGCCTTTTCCCCATCATAATGACCATCCCATTCCCACTTATGGAAGCTACTAGCAATATTTTGCCATTGTTATCTTCTGTACAAATGGCCGTATAGTTCCATCTGTTGAGTAGCTATTAGGGAAAGCAGATGGGAGAATCAAGGATTGGTAGTGTCTTCAGATTTGATAAGCAGACAGTGAATATTTTGTGATCAAATTTGTTGAAAACAGCACCTTGTATGCTTTGTAGAAAACATGCTTGTTAGTTCTTCAGCAGACACCTAGCCAGGATGAATGATGCTCTACACAGGATAAAAATTAGTTTTGAAAAAAGACCAGCATACTTGAAGGTAATCTTAAGGTAACAACAATAAAAGAGAAGTCTAATGGGAATAGCAGCAAAAACTATCATTTCAATGGAAAACACTGAGCAAATTTAATATAATTCAGTATGGGATAGGGTCTCGTTACTCTTCTCTCATTGCTGGGTGAAAATACCCAACACCCAGAATTAAGGAAGGAAAAGTTTGTTTAGCTCATAGTTGGTGAAGGTTTCATTTCATACTCAGCTGGCTCCAAGGCAGAGTCGCACATGATAGAGGCTAACCTTTCATGGCAGCAAAAAATAGCAAAGAGCAAAGGGCTCAGCAAGTGGAGCAGTTAGCTAGCCTCTCTCACCTCTTTACATTGTAATGCAGATTACCCACCCCAGGGTAGGTATAGCACTCACACCTATAATCCCAGCATTGGATTATAAATTCATCACAAATTCCAGAAGCCACCCCATGACTATATGAGGCTTCGGTGGGGACAACTAGACACAAACCACAACACATGGTATCTTATTTGGGCTACTGTATCAGTGGAGGTTAAGTGTTTGGCTTATTCACAACCAGAGTGTATGTCTCATAGTTCTGGAAGCAGCCTGAACTGATGCCTGAGATCAAGTGCCAGTATGGTTGAGTTCTAACGAGGGCTCTCTTTTGGAGTGAAACTGCCAGCTGTGGTATCTCCATATGATGGATAGAGATCTGCTGAGTCATCTCTGCTTTCAGTTTTCTAAAAGCACTAAACCCGTCCCTAAGGATCCCTTCCTCAAAAGTCAGCTATCTCCTAAGAGTACTACTTCCTAATATTAGTGCATTAGGAGTAAGAACTTCAGCATATGTTTGGGAAGGCATGTATGTTCAGTTCATAATAGTTGATTTGAACAACTATTTGTTGGTTGAGTATCAACCAACAAATTGATTTAAGTTTATATATAGTTCTACCTATATTAATAAAATTATGGGGCTAGGAAAATAGCTCAGTAGGATAAGCGTTTGCCTGGAAAATACAGGGACCTGAGTTCAATCCCCAGTTCCAGAAAAGAAAAGGAAAAAAAAAAAAAAAAAACTAGCCTAATTAAAATACACCAATTTCTTAGGGGCTGGAGAGATAGCTCCATGGCACAAGTGCCTGCCTGGCAAGTCCAATAATATTATGTTTAGACTTGTAATAAAGTCATCCTGCTACATAGACAAGTTCTACTCCAAAAACTCTTCTGTAATCTGGGATTTTTGAAGTTTCTCCTTTCTGGAAGCAACATATTTTTTAGGTTAGCAATCAGGTTTTCCTACTGAAGTCTCAGTAGGCATTAGAACCCCAGGTTAGGTCAGAAACCTAGAGTCTGCATGGACTTTTAGAGCTATTATTGCTAGCATAATCTGTAGATCTTTTTTGAGCACAAGTTTGCTAAATGATACATATGCTACATATAGGAAAACATCTCCATTCTTATCATCACAGTAAAAGATAAACATTGGATAGCCTTCTGCCCTCTACCTTCTCTGAGTCTGAAAATTACAAGCCTGAAGCACCACAAGAGGAACATATGTGTACCTGTAAATTCCCTTCCCAGCACTCATCAGGTGATAGCAGCTCTATTCTGGGAGATTTTGGGTTGCAAAGAGGGACTGCAATTAGTTAAAATTAGTTAGAATTTCAGGTGTCCTTTCCCTCATCTCACTTGTTCCTTCTCTTTGAGCAGTTTCTTTACTTTTCATAGTATCACTTGTGCCTTTTGGATTTTATTTACTCTTTCAGGTGCTTGTACTAGAGAGCTTTTCTGAATTTTACTGATGCAGGTCTTATTTATTTTGCTTATGATTATGGTCTCTGGTTGCACCCATTTACCTATAAAAGCCTTGTATTTATCTTTTTTTATAGCTGAGTACTACTCCATTGTGTTACAAATACCACACCTCTTTATGTAGTCCTTAGGTAATGGTCATTTGAGTTGTTTCCAGTATTTAGCTTTGACAAATTGTGCTGCTATAAACATGGGTGCTCATATATCAATAGTCTATTAAAAGGAAAAGTTAATGCTTAAACTTTTTTCCCTTTTTATTATTTTGTTTTGAATTTTGCATGCTCAGATCTGATAACCTGGACAACTAATTTGAAGACAACAATATGTAATGTAACATAATTCCTATTAACTTGTTTAGTGAAATTCTGTATCATTTCTATTTTTTATTCTCAGCTTTGCACAGTGGCAGTATCGTAGCCAATGAGGTTTATCCGAGGTGCGATTATTGCTAATTGAAAACTTTTCTATTTTTTATTCTCTTATAAACAATAGTAATATTTTTTTAAGAAAATTTTAGGTGGTAGAACTAAACCAGGTGAAAAAATCCAAAAAGGATGACAGATCTGAACAGCCCAATTTTTCAGGGATAGCTCCACCACCTTATGTTAAGACCATCTCCCATGACTACCGTCTTTCTTTTCTGTCCCTACTCCTGTGCTGTAGAGAGGATCCTGAGAGTAGGAGAGGGACTGAGAAATGGCTTTATCCATAGGTCAAGTTTAAGTTTTAATCAGAATGCCAAATTTAGAGAGGCAGAGAAGAATGGGCACCGACGGAGGTTACACTCACTGATCACTTCCTGTAGTCCAACAGAGTCGCAAGGCTTATCTCAGAACAACTCCATGAGCCTCAGCAGAGGAGATGGCATGGCTTCCTTCACTTCACAGAGGGGCAGGGGAGGCTGAGCACTGAAAAGGATGTGTGCACAGCCACATAGTGAGTGGCCATGGTGACATATGAACTCAGGCAGTCTGAGGCTTTCCTAGCTCCTTAGAGCCATCCAGGCCAGAGAAATGACTATATTTTGTGGCTTTGAGAAATATCATCAGGGAATTAATTAACATTAAAGAATTAAATTTAGGAAAGAGAAAGGGGGATTAGACTTGTTCTAGGTTGTACAAATTTAAAGTATTTTAGAAATAAATTGTGGTATCTGCTATTACCTACAATAAAATTTACATTTAAAAAAACATTTTATCCATACCCCTAATCTCTGTGCTATGGAGAGAAATTGAACTCTGATAAGAGGCTGGAGAAGATGACCCTTAAGTTTCTGACTGTATCCAAATGTAGTTAGAGGATTAATAGGTATTATAACTTAGTGGATTCTTATGTAAAAATAATTTTTACATGCCCTCTGATTATGCAGCATAGATTTTTTTTTTTTTTTTAAGTAGGGTTAGGAGAGTCAAACTATCCTTTTATGAAAAGCTGTTATCATGTGTTTGACTGCTGTGTACCAAAAATCCTTTTCTAACCAGAACCTGATAATGTGACTTACATTCTGAAATAGGGTTATTGCAGGTATAATTAACTAAGGATCGTGCAGTGAAGTTTAAGTTGGGCCCTCAATTTACTATCTTTTCTTTTAAAGATGAGGTTAAAACAGCAACAAAGCCATGTAAAGAGAGGAGAGGCGGGAATTCTGCTACCACAGGCCAGAAGTGGTAGGAGACACCACAAAATGGAAAAGGTAGGGAAGGATTCTCTAAGGAAGCTCACAGGAGCTTTGACTTGCAGACACCTTGATTTCAGGGGTCTAATTTCCTGGACTGGGAGAGAAAAATTTCTGTGTTTTGAGCTGCCGAGTTTGCAGTCATTTGTTACAGTACTCACAAGAAACTTTCTACTTTTCTCTCCACTTTTATTCCTTTAATTTTGGATGGAATAACTTAATGCATCTAGTGTGTTATTTAGCATATAAACTAGTGTAAATTTAAAATTTTCTGATTTAAATCTGTCACATAATTGTATTAGGATGGCTTTACTTATTAAGTTAACACTTTATAGACATGTACATTTCAAGGAATAGCTATTTATTTATTTTAGACTGTTGGACAGACATAAGGGTGCTGCCATTTATCTGAAAGAGTTTCATCAAGGCACTGTGATGACTCTACTAGAAGTTAGTGTTCTAAAATCTCTCTTAGACTTCTTGGAGGTTAAAAATCAATTAAGAGGACTGGAGTGAAGCTGTCATTTTTCAATTGAAAGATTAATAAGTGAATCCTGGCAGGAATGAGCAGCAACTGCCTGAGCAGATGTGGCCATTACCAAGGGCGGGAGGATCCCAAAGTGACCGCATTTTCTCGAAGGCTTATACCAATTCTGATTAATCTGTTTTGAAAAGACAGATACCCACACATCCCAGGTTTCCAAAGGCAATAAGATTAAGATTATTAAGACTAAGATTTTTTTTCTGAATTACAGTTCTCACTATCAGTCTTAATTTCTAGTGTCCCTGATGCTTTAAAGTCTTAAACAAGAAATTTTAGAAGTCCATCCGTTCTGGCAATTGAAAATTCTTCAGAGATGCTTCAGTCTGGAGAGAAATTTATGTCACTTCTTGGCCTTTTGGCTAAGATTAAGTGCAGACAGAAATATAAAAATTTTCAGCAAAAGGAACCACTTCAGTTAGGAAAATGATACAGTTAATGTATTTCTAGCCAGATGTCAGAATCCTTTCCAAGATACTTAGGCACTTTCACCATGTAGCCCTGGCTGACCTCATCCACTTCCTTAGGCCATGGAAGTATTCAGCATACAATATTTTAATCACTGCAACAGTTGGAGCAGTTTCTAGCATGTGTCAGTTTATTTTCTTCAGACATAGAAGCTCCTGTGCTGTTGGTAGGATACGTAGTCAGGGCCTGGCTCAGTCTCCTCCAAGGCCTTAGAGACTGGTGGGGGATATTCACTGATTCCTTCCTATGTGGAAATACCACACTAGAAAGTGTTAACCTTTCAGTGAGATTAAAATATGGAAAAAAAGATTGCCTGAAATATTTTCTAGCAGTATTCTTATTCTCACATAGTGATGTCCTGTTAGGAAAGAGAGAGGAAGGGAGGAATGGATGGATGGATGGATGGATGGATGGATGGATGCATGAGACAAAAGAAAAAGGAGAGAAGAAAAGGATGTGTCAATTTTACTGTTTTGCAACCAGGTCCTTGAACCAAACCTTTTGATAATGTTTTATTAGAAAAATTTTATAACTCTGACTTAGGTACATGATGGTATTTTAGTATCTATTCTTTATTATTTCTAAGAGGCATAATGGTGGTTATCAGATTGTTCTGGCTGGAAAAGATCCCATGACATGAAACAGTTGACACCATCAAATTCTATTTTATACATGTAGGGTCAGAAAAATAAAGAATACCAGAACATAATTTTCACATCAAAATGCATGGAATGCCAACTGTGATGAATTTCAACCTCATTTAGTACAAAGGTTTGACTGTTCTGTTCTTAGCAAAGGTAAGTTTTTATAACAGTCTCAATGGTACAATTGTGTATCAAATCCTCCCAAGCAGTGACATTAAGTGGCATCCCACACTTCGTTTCTCTTTGACTTAGCTCCTGAAAAGGTCAAATTTACCTTATTTTGTAACCACACCGTCTGATCCTCTGTGACCTTGGAGAAATCCTTTAACCTCTATTTCTATCTGGAAAATAGTAATAAAAGGCCTATTTTACTGTGAATGAGTGAAAGAATGCATGCAAAGTCCCTGTCTTGGTGCCAAAACTGTATTACATGTGAAGTAGCATTAGGTGCCACTAACAACAATATTTCTCTATGAAAATGTTTCCGTAGGTTGCAGTGGTTTAAAATGTTTTTCCCTCTGGCTTTTGCTTATTTCACTATTTTTTATTTTTTATTTTATCTTTTAATTAAGACAGGGTCCACAGGGTGTACAGGGTCTTATTATGTAGATTGGATTTGTAGTGATTCTCCTGTTTTCAGCCTCCCAAGTGCTGGGATTACAGGTATATGCCACCACACCCAGTCAGCGCTCCCCAGGGGCAGGGCTGGCAAGGCAGGCTGGGGATTGAACCCCAGGCACTGCACTCTGCCAAAGCAGGTGCTGTAGTCCACTGAGCTATCTGGCTGGGCCTTTATTTCACTATTTTTAAAGACTGCTTAGACTACTTTTCTTAAAAGATAAAATAATAAAAGCCCAACTATAGTGGGTTAACAGAGTTAAACCTACCTACTATGGGAAACATATTGTTTCTAGTGTTCTATGAATTTCTAAATCTAAAGGAGGATTTGAATATTAGCTGTTATGAAAAGGTAATATTGATGTCTTTAGTAATGGATAACTAAGACGGAGTTAGAGTTTGTGATACAGGGAGAGATTCCTAATGTGTTTCTAGGGGAGAGCAATGAGAGCTAGTCTGCCCATTTAGATTTAATGGATAAGTTCAGTAATTACAGTTTACATATTATCCTTTTAAAACATCCAGACAGAATTAAACAGTCCTTTAGATTTGACTTTTCTTAGTCTGCCTAGGATGAAAGTTTTTTTTTTTTTTTTAATAATTTGATGATATTTCAGTCTGAACAATTTTTATAAAGCTGGGGGCCCCTGGGGAGAGCCTAGAGGCTGCTGTTACCCTCTACCATGAATCAGTGGGCAAGTACCCCTGCCCTCCTCCTGTGCATCAGGACAAAGCAAGCTTGTCTTTTCCTTCCTAAATCATTTTTCATACTAGAAATTGTTACCTGGTTCTGATCTTAAATAAATGAGTCTAACATTTTTCTTTTAGTCTTTTTGCTCCATGCCCTCATTTTTTTTTAATTTTTATTTATTTATTTATTTATTTATTGTTTCAGAACCTTTGTTTGTTTATTCACTCATTTTTATGGCCGACTCAGCCCGCCTAGAGGGCAGGGCTGGCGCAGCATGTGGTGCCGAGGATCTAACCTCGGTCCCTGAAGCTGCCTAAGATTTCCCAAGCAGGCGCTTTAGACCACTGAGCCATCCCGCCGGGCCCCAATGCCCTCATTTTTAGACTGGGCAGAGAATACTGTTTTCAGATTACATCAGAGAGAGAGCAGATTACATCAGAGAGAGAGAGAGAGAGAGAGAGAGAGAGAGAGAGAGAGAGAGAAATCCTAAGTTGTCTTTGTAAAAACAAAACAAAACAAACAAACAAACAAAAAAAAAAAAAAAAGAAATTTCAGCTCTTCTATTGTCTGGTCCCTATAATTTTTTTTCTGCTTTAGGAAAAATGATTTGAATAATATGTGGGTACTCTGGACCTTGGATTCTGCTGCTGTCTGTTTCCTTAACTCTGAGATTGTAAGGTAACTGCCTTTGTTCCATCTACTCTATTCAGGCAGCAGAGTTTGGGTTCTGGCCTGCTTTTCCTTTTTAGCTCTGGAAAGCTTTGGCAGCTTTAGATCAGGCATTAGTGAAGCAGAGAGCAGCTCCTCTCTCCTGGGTACTATGTGTGGAGTCTCCAGAACCAGTTTCCACATAGAAATGACTTTGCTTCTAAGCATTTCCTTGTGGTAGGTGTCATCTTTTTATTCTGTGCATTTAGCAGTTTAGAGATGTATGAAACTCATTTTAGGAACTCATAGATAATAAGTTAGGTTAATCTGGAATAGCCATAGACAGTGAATGATTGCATGTTTTATTTTGTGTGGTGAAGGTAAAATATACATCTTGAAAATAAATGTAATGAAAGAAAAGAATATAGAAAAAATACAAGTATATGAACTAAGTGTTGTACTGCTCACTTGACCTCTAAACACACAAACATTCTGGGTCTCTGATCTGGAGGGCCAGAATTTTATCAGAACTTGGTAGAAAGTCCCCACCCTAAATGTCTGAGTCAAAATCTATTTAAACAATGCACTTGAAAAATATTAGCATCAGTTTGATACATGCTACAGAGCACTGTTTTTAACCTGTAGCTGGCAATATTAGTGTGGCTCCCAAATCAATGTGTAAGTTGTTACCAGCATTTTTTCTTAATAAAACAAACTAGAGAAGGTAATGTTAGGTTGCACTGCATATAGTAAAACAAAGCGTTGTTTCACCAGACTTTTCTTTCAGTGTTGTGTCTGTGCCTGTGTATGTACAGGGTGGAAAGTCAAGGAGTTAATGTCTAAGCTCTCTTTATTCACATGGGCACATATATAGAAATACATTGACTGATAACAGGTTAACAAAAAACTATATGCCACTAATGTTCACTTTCTATAATTTGGCAGATTGTGTCAAAGATAAAAATATCTGGATCATACCATAAGAAAGAAACAAATGCAAACAATTTTTGATTTGTGCTAAATAAAAATCCTTTCCTGTTGATATTTTACTTTGCATAGAAATTAAAATATTGTTGGACATGATTTCATGGATGATGATCAGGATGGTAAGATTTCTTTGTACTGGGGTGGGAATTGAACTCAGGACCTTGCACTTGCCAGGTAATCACTTAAGCTGCTGAGCAAAATCTGTGACCCCCAGGATAGTGAGATTTTAAATGCTGCTATTTCAGTTCCTGAAAGTACAGATAATACTTTTTCTCTATAATCTAATTTGTGAAGTGATGTGAATTGGTTTGGGTTTTTTATTTTTTTGTAGCTCACTCATAATTTATCTAACTTAAGGTTTAATCACTTTGAAATACTTTTCCACAAGTACTGTCCAGTGTGGAGAAAGTATGCTTTTCAATGAGTGATTTCTACCCTGAGAACTTGGCAGTGTCAGCAATAATTCTTCATTACAAGAAAAAAAAAAAAAAAAAAACTAACTAAATACACAGACTGACTGTACTGCAGCAACTAGAAGGAAGTTGTGATCTCTGTAATCCTAACTCCACAGGAGTGAGGGAAGGGCAGAAAATGCAGAACATTGCAGAGGTGTTTTGACTGTCATGGTAGAAGCAGTGTTTTACATCCCTGTGGAACTCTTCGTTATTTCAATTTATCTTGAAAAAAAAAAAAGAGTGGGGGCTCCTGTTGGGTAGTATTTTATGTTTACTGGGTTTGAACAGTTGGTTGTTTGGCATGTAATTTGTTTATTGTTTGGAGTATTCTTTTAAGGTGGTCTGGGAACAATTATACAATCCTTTATATATAAAAGAGTGAACAGAATGAAGTATGATTTTCTGTGCTCATTACCTGTTGAGGCACAAGGATGACAAGCTGCTAACTAACAAAGGTTCTATAGATCTAAATTATTAAGACAGTGGTACCTGTAATTCTATTTTCACCTTAATGCTGCTCTAGTTTCCAGAGCTCTGAACTTCATACCATTTTGTTTTACATTTGTGCCTTGAGCTTTAGCTGCAATTTAGAATGCCTTACACATTTAGAGTGTTCATAGAGAATCATCTGTAACCAAATAGAGTTGGTGCTGGCCCAAGAAATGCAGGAAAAAACGGCAAGGCGTTAACAAAAACCCTTCCTGCATCCACTGGGTTAGCCTCATGCTGGCTTTCTCTGGTTGTCTGGCAGAGTGGCAAGTGTGCTTAGGGGCTGGCAGGTTTGCATTTTGGTGTGCCTCGCCTGCAGTCAGCAGAAAGCATCTTCCAGTGCCGTCTAGACAAGAGTGCTGCCCAGGCATAGGGTTCAGAGCTAGAGGGTGGCTTAGAGATCTGCTCCCTGGTGCTCATTTCACACAGGAGAAACCAAGCTGTGACTTTCATTCCAGTTTCTCGCCCAGGTAGAACTTCATTCCAAATATTCTGATTTTCCTATATAGAAATATTTTTATAAAGGGAAAAAATTTTCTTAGTTTTAAGGCCCTCATAAGATTTCCTCTTACTTTATTGTACTTATTTACTACTATCTTAGTTATTTTTCTCTCCCTCAAACAAAAGGCTGGGCACCCAAAATTAAGAAGGAAAGGTTTTTTGTTTTGTTTTGTTTTGTTTTTCCGCCCAGTGTGTGGAAGTTTCAGTGCAGTCAGCTGGTGCCAAGGTAGGATAGCAGAAGACAGCAGTGACCAGAGCAAAAAGGGATGAAAGACCTCTTATTCTCCCTCATATCATCAGCAGGCTGCACACCCTGGGGCAAGTATTGCACTGGCACCAGCTCCTTGCCCTCCTCTTGCATGGGATGTGGATATTTACAAAGTGAGGACCCTGGCTTCCTGCCGAATCACTTAAATTTCTAAACTTCTGAAATTGAAACAATATTAAGCATTACAGCTACCTACTCATCTATCTACTGATTGATTATTGATTGATTGATTGCTGGAGATCCAGCCCTTGAGCATGTGAGGCAAGCATTCCACCATTGAACTACATCTCTAGCGACATTTTTTTTTTTTTTTCCATTCTCTTTTCTTCCTAGCAGACTCTGGAGTAACCTTTCTCATTCATATTCAGATTTATATTTCCTAAGCTCTTCTTTCCGTTTTTGTACTCCGTCCATCCCCCAACATGACCATTTCAGAGCTTCCTCTGAACCAGCTAGGTCAGATGTTTCACTGACTTCATGAACCGTTGTCTTTCCTGCCTGTATCTTGGCTTAATCCCTCCACTTCACTCTCACCTCCCTTTCAAATTTGCCATCCTTTTTATTCCAAACAGCTTGGCATTTAATGTTCAGCTCACTCAGGCCCCAGCCCACTCTGGGAAGCTGCCCTGAACCTGTCTATGCTTTTGTCCTGTCATCTCCTCTTTTCCCTGTCCTACCTTGCTTGAATTCTTACTATTTTTAGAAACTGTACCAACCAATGTGTGATGCAGTTAAGGGTGCACAAGGCTGAGCAGCCTGTGAGGTTTTTCCTCTCTAATGAATGTGTTCCTGGGCAAGGAAATTTTGAAACCATTTCCCTTAAGCCTCCTTCTTTCTTGGTACTCTTGTTTTCCTGATGAATAACTTAAGCTGAATGCCTTTGATTAGGTATCTTCGTGTTGATCTTTAACTCTTTAACACACATCCTTGAAAAGTTACTGAAGGGTTTTACAAAATTATACAGAGCAAATAGCAAGAGTCCCACTTTGTGTCCTGAGCTGGAATTCTCAGTAGATAACCAGGTGAGTTACTAGGATTCATGAAAGAACACTGGACAGGGGGAAACTGTTGGGTTATTCCTCCCAAGAGCACAGAACTACCCTTCAATGCAGCCAGGTGCTAGCTAAGAAGTCTGGTCTCTTGGTGGGATCAAGGAAGGTCTTTTTGCCTTAAAAGCCAAACATGATATATAGGATATGTTTTCTGCCGTGAATTACCAGCTCTTGCTTGCCTTCCTTCTTCTTACCCCTTTGCAAGTACTGCCTTGATCCTGAAAAATATGTCTGAGCTGTTACACTTCTTGAAAACCCCTCTCCCTATTTTTTGTTCTGTTTTGTTCTTTGTTACTGGAAAATCAACCCGGGAATTTAACACTGAGCTGCATCCACATCCCTTTTTATTTTTTGTTTTGAGCTCAGGACAAGACTCAAACTCGTGATCCTTTTGCCTCAAACAAGTGTTGGAATTATATGTGTGCACCTCTACACCTGGTTTTCCTTTTCAGGTGCTTTTTATATCTGTAACATGACTCTGTGTATACAGTCATGTTGTGTTCAACAATGCAAATCTTACATTTCTTTTATTTGCTACCTAAGAAAACCACATTTTATTTATAAATTTAGGTGACATTTCTATGCTGTAATTACAGTTTTATGTATAAGGATCAGTTTTGATTGGCATCTTGGAGAATTCATTGTGAAGCTCATTTGATAATTTTGCTTTTTAGATTTTATTTGAGTAGCTAATACAACATGATCCCATTTTTAGGGACGGATGTTATCCTATAAAATATGGAATTATTACTGTATTCAGGTTCATAATCTCAATTGGTTGCAAAGCTTGTTTCCAAAGCATGGACATTGAAAGTATGAGAAACAATTCCATTAACTAATCAACTGTGTGTTTTTTTCACTTTAATATCCTTGTATCAATGAGCTTCTCCCTCTCGCCTCCACAGTTACAAATCATTGATACAGATTTTTGTGTAAAGAGGCAATATTCTTTATTGAACTAGGTGGCTTGGTGCCATGGCTTCCATCATTTCCATACCTGGAAGTGCACCTGCTTCCTGCCAGCTTCATGCTTGTCACTCGTGAGTTCGTCTTGTGTTTCTCAGTTTTGGTTTTCCAGCTTACTCTAGAACACCCCTTTTCCATACATCATCTTGTGCCTTGGGAAAGAAAACAAAGACAGTATGAAATGAAATTGGCCCATTTGAATGTCTTTCTCCCCAACTTGTCTGATCATGTCCTTAAATTGTTACATTTCCACTGTATTTGAAAATTAGATTAAACCAGTGTAGAGCAATTAGTGTACAAGATTTTGAAATAGTGTACTCCAAGCTTGCTATCATATTGTGTCTTCATAGAAATGATAATATTCCATAAGTTCTCTCTGTTCTTAAGAGCAACTGGATAAAAGAAAAAAAGCAACTATAGTGATGTTTTTCTTCTGGATAAGAGAAATAGTTGATAATTAACATTCTGTCCTGTTTAGGGCCATGTGATGCTTGCATTTATAGAGTTATCAGAGGTGGAAATTAGCACTGTAACTATCAAGACAATAGCTGTAAAGAAGAATTGAGGGAAATTAAAAAGCAAATTCTAGATTTCTTTTTTCTTTAAAATGTACTAGAATTCCTCAGGAAGTTGCTAAGGGGAAGAGGAAGATAAAAGATTGGTCAGAGCACAGTTCTTACTAGTAATAGGAAAGAAATGACCCAATAGACTTTAACACAATTGTGTGTTTCATTTGTCTTCACTGACTAAAGCTCAACAACAGTACATAATAATTTATTTTAGTTTACTTATAGTTAAGTTTGCTTCTTTTGTAAAGGACTTATCAGATTGCATTTATGTAGAAGGAAGTAAATGTGGTGTTGAGTAGAAGGGTGTGTAGTGAGGAGGGAGGTAGAATCAGCCTGTGTTCCTGCTGTGTGCCGGTTAATCCTGTGTTTCAGTGTGATTGTCCTAGTTGAGCTTCCTGGCAAGGCAGAGATACCATGCCTGTCCTCACAGAAAGTCCTTCCTGCCTGACTGCTGCCCATACAGGAAGTGCTCACTGAGTGCCACACAGGAAATCCTGCTGAGTGCTAATGAGTAGTGTGCTGCCTGGTGTCATGCACTGGTGCAGGGATGGTGGGGTCTGCCAATACAGTCACCCCATTTATTCACCACTGACTTGTTTTCTATCAAGTTTGGCATTCAGGTTAGCTCAGACAAGAAAATATGAATTAACTTTTTTTTCTTTGCACATGGAGAAATAACAATGTAGCCCAATTATCCTACCTCAACCAGGTAAAAGTTGAGGCTGGAGAAGGCCAAGGTAGACCCCTCTGCTTTTTTGCGGAACAAAAGCATTCATGCATGCACACTTAACTATAGTCATTTGGCAGCTGGTTTCCCCAAGATTGAATGTGTTCAAACCAGCTGCAACCCTTAGCCATAGGAAGTCTTTTCAGACTCCAAGGAAGCTTAAGGGGTTTGAGAGCAGAACTTAAAAGGTCAGTCAGTGATCAAAATAGAGTAAAACTCATTCTTTATATGTAGTACTTCTCTTCCTTTTTCTTTTATTTGCCATTTGTGCTTTATTGGCACAAAATGTAATTGCTTTAAATATATCAAGTTCTCAAATTTTAGACTTCTCAGTGTTTGCATTTCAATCTAGGAGCGTTTAATTCTTCACTACTACAAGTCAAGCCTTCCCACTGATTCTATTTATAGTCCAGCTAGTCTAGTTTAACTGTAATAGATTTTTAAGAAGTATATGTAGAATGTATTACACATAGAGTTTATTATTCTCAATCATCAGTTTTTTTAATTTATTAAATTTATTTTTGACTAATAACCTAAGACCATAAAATCATACATACTATTAGAGTAATGTGATGTTTCAATATATGTATACACTGTATAATGTTTAAGTCAGGTTAATTGCATTTAGCTCTTCAAACATACATCATTTCTTTGTATGGAAAACTTTCAAAATCCTTTTTTTCTAACTTTCTGAACTGCACAGTTCATTTACATTGTGGGTTGCTACCCTACTCTGCAGTAGCACACCAGAACCTCTGGAGCTTATCTTCACTGTGACGTCCACCCTTTGATGAGCCCTTCCCTGGCTCGCCTATCCTCCTGTTCTCCCCAGCCTCCAGTAACCAGCCCTATACTCTCAGCTTTTATGAGATCGACTTCTTTAGTTTTACAGGGTGAGATCACATGGTATTTCTCTTTCTGTTTCTGGCTTATTTCATTTCACATGAGGATCTCCCATTCCAACCTCGTCCTAAATGACAGGGCTTCGCCCTTTCTGTGGGTGAGTCATTTTCCATTGTGTAAACCACATTTTCTCCATCTGCTCAGTGTTGATGGCTACTCTGGTCATTTCCATTTCTTGGCTATTGTGGCTAGTGCTGTGATGAGGATGAGGGTGTGGGTATCTCTTTAACATAGTGATTTCATTTCCTTTGGTCATACCCAGTAGGGGATAGCTGGGTCAGGTGGTAGGTCTATTTTAATTTTTCAATGAAACTCAGTACTGTTCACCATGTTGGCTGTCAAAACTAATTAAGTTATTAATTCTTTTCTCTATGTGATATATGCCTCTGGTCCCATGATCAATCCTTTAATGAAAAGATTAATAAAGTTTAATTTACAACACAATGTATCTTTTTAAAAGCTAGACCTAGTTTTGTTTGGTTTTGCAATAGTGAAGATTAAAGCTAAGATATTGGCACTGATCTACACAGCCCTCCCTTGTGTGTGTGTGTGTGTGTGTGTGTGTGTGTGTGTGTGTGTGTGTGTGTATATATATATATATATATATATATATATATATGTATATTTTAAACTTTACTTATTTATGTTAGGCTCAGCCTGCCCTGGGGGTGGGGCTGGTGCAGTATGTGGAGGCCAGGATTGAACTTTGGTCCCTGTAGTTGCTTAAGCTTCCCTGAGCAGGCGCTTTAGACTGGTGAGCTATCTCCACTGCCCCTTTTTTTGTATTTTTAAAGCAATGTCTCTCTAAGTCACTCAGTTGCCTAGACATGGCTCAGAATTTTGACCCTCCTCACTTGCCTTCTCAGCACTGAGATTACAGGTGTGGCTCCCAAACCCTGCATCATTTTGTTTTTTAAAGCATTAGTTGACCATGTGCTTCTTAATTTAACTCGGAGTCCTCTTTTTGTTACTTTTTTGGCAAGAAAGATGGACAAAAAAATTGAAGAAAGAAGCCATAGGGTTAGGGTTAGGGTACTATTTGAAGACCCTGGCATTGTTATCTAGCAGATGTATATTCAAATCCCAGCCTTGTCTCCCTAGTTAATATATGACCTTGATAAATTACTCTTTTTTTTCCCCTGAAACTCAGTTTCTAATCCACAAAATGGGAGAATAATGCTGTGCCTGTCTCATTGGATTTAGTAAGACAGTGACAATACATGTAAAGCCACTCAGCACACCATGGCACCTAGTAAACAGGCAGTAACAGTGATTGTTACTAGTACTATTAAAGCTATTATTCACCATTTCTGACAGAGTAAATATCTTTATTATGTCTACTTTTCTTAGATCCTACATTTTTAGATTGGAGTTCTTAAAAGTTAATTTTTGATGGAAATTTATATGTAGGAAAAATTAAAAATTGACAACCTATAACACTTCAGTGTCTGTCTTCTAGGTATCATTGTCTTCAGCTAGCTCTGAGAAAGAGCTGACACTTAAATAAAATTTAAATTTGAATTTTGTTACACTTAGGAGTCATCAGAAACATGAGACCATTCTTGGGTTGGACTAGTAACCCCGTTCTCCTTCCTGAGACCAGAAGTCTACAAGATTTCATTTCCCAGTAAGGCCTCCCAGCAAGAAGCAAATAGGCCTAGGCTGTGTAACTCCTCTCCACTAGGGAGAGGTACTACTCTGACACATAGGATGTTGGTCAAACATATATTAAGTCAGCGGTATGCATTCATAAATAGAAGATATGATTGCATTTCTTCTATCAACAATAAATACGCAAAGCCTACTGCTTTCATGTGCAAATCTCCAATAAGTCATATCCACAGTGTTCTTGCAATGTACAAGTCAACGCCCTGCACTCTCATTTCCTCCTGAGACGAAGCAGATGTTAGAGTGGAGGCAGACTTGGAACACAGCCTTTAGCACCCTAAGAGTGCCTTTACTTTGTATCAGTGCAGTCCCTGGAGGAGCTGAGGATGGACCCCATCCATGGCTCTTTCGACCTTCTTCTCCCAGTCATATCCCTGCTTCTTCTCTTCTCTTCTCTTCTTCTCTTCTCTTCTCTTCTCTTCTCTTCTCTTCTCTTCTCTTCTCTTCTCTTCTCTTCTCTTCTCTTC